>ML741835.1:7050-53238 GCA_009193525.1 Aspergillus sergii | reverse complement strand
TAATCTGATACCGAATTAAAATGCTGGCGAAGTGGTAGCACAGGATGTTTGCTTCTAAACAGACTGAATTTCGGCAAGCTATGCATAGAATACCGGTAGTTGGCGCCTTCGCCCCACATCGACGAGAACTGTCTGGTCCCTCGAGGTATAGTTCACAAACATCGGGTAAATTGCCAAAAGAAAAGTATCGCATATAGTATACAGATAGCATTCTTATCGCATTATCGGCGACGCCCGCTCAGAAATGAAATTCGGTGCCAAACTTGGAACTGTAGATTGTAGTAACATGGATTTGCGGAGGATTCATATGGATATAAAGCCAGCGGCTCTTCTCGTGGGGCTCGAAAGAAGAGAAGTTGACAGACCTTATCCCAATTTGTTGCGTGCCTGGCCCTTCAGAGTTTCAGGTCCTTACAATGAAAATATCTTATACTATTTTACTTCCTGCGGTCTTGTACCAAGCAGGCCAAGCTGTGGGGTTGACGTGTACTCCAGATGCGTTCCCGTCTATCAACGGTTCTGCTTTCAAGCTTGCAGCGGTCCAGGATCCTCCAGTCAATTTCGCGCTTCCGGAGGGGTTCAACATGACATCGATGGACTTGGACCTGCACGGTACTATAGCTCAGGCGATCGAGATCATCCAGGAGATAAAAACAGAAGGCGTTTCTCTTATCGCGTTTCCCGAACTGTACTGCCCTGGCTATCCAGTAAAAAACCTACACTTCGACGTACGTTTGCGGCATCCTTTGACATTACTCATACGCAAATTAGGGAATAAACACAGCCTACACACTTAAGCATATTACGCAATATGTAACGCAATCCATATCGGTCAATAGCCCGGAATTCCAATAACTGGTTCATGCCTTCCGAGAGGCTGCTATATACAGCTCTTTCGGGTTTTCAGAGATTACCAACAATTCCATCATCATCATAGCTTAAGCCTTGATTTATCCAGATAGCTCTCTCGTGATTCACCGCCGTAAGCTACATATCTCGGGCGTTGAGCGTGACATTTGGTCTGACCGAGATCCCTCCGAATTTGTGGTTCAGGCTATCCCTCATGGCCGTATAGATATACTCAAATACTGGGAACATTTTCACGTAAGTGTTTATCTATTTCTCACCTGTATAAGAGTAGTCAGGACGAGAACATAAACGAATTTAACTCTCTAATTTTGCAGCCCACTATATACTTCCCCATGCTGGCATAGCTAGAGAATATTTATATTGTCGCGTTCCTATAAGTCACCCTGTTATATTTATCCCTGTATAGTATCAAGGCGGCCGTAACGAGCTGATTGTCTATACAAGTTTTGCTACCGATTCAAGGGTCGACCTAGTAGCTTAGGAGGATGGCGAGGAAAGTCTCGCCGCGGCGCGCTGGTATTCGGCCAATATAGGCGGCACTGTTTTGATACCGGCAGTGGGGTCTGCAGCTATCTATATCAATGGTGGTAAAATGGCCAACATCACTAATACAATGGCCAATCCCTCTTGGAGATACGTGACAACCACCATCGACACCACTCAGTTCTCCAACACTACGTTTGACATCAGCGGTGAGTATAGCTGGGCTGCACTCAAGCAGATCATTGAGAATCATCCTTCCTACATTCCCAAGGTGGCTAGTAGTTTCTTTGACAAGAAGACCATCAACATCCAGAATATCACTTCTTGACTTGTCAATGTCTAGTCGGTCAGATATGTATCGAGCATGCCCGCATGCGGAAATTAGCACGGCTTTGATGCAGGTGTGCAGTGGAGATTGGCCTTATAGGGCTTTAGGTGTCACTCTTTTACCTGAGAAACATGTACTCATCTATAATATGCAATTCGAGCTTCTATTCCTCGTGATTATTACCTCCACAGTCTTCTAGTAATGGACCTTTGTCATAATTTGACTAGACACAGATACTTGAGTATATCGTGTATGCTCTGTGAAAAATCTATTAGTAAAGTAATTCATGTCAGATTTTCAAACTTTTGGAGGCAGGCGTGGAGTGAGACCGCAAGGATGCATAACAAGTGATACAACCAGTGCGGAGCAATGAGAGGCAGCCAAGGTTAAGTACTAGAAATCCCAATGACAATCCATTCGGCCACCACGCCCCTGGTTTGCCCCACTATAGGTATTTGTCTTCGTTTTGCCAAAAATAGTCATGTGATTTAGGTTATGCTTATAGCACGTAGTTGAACTCTTCAGTTTGGTTGGGCCCTGTCCTCTTTGCGATCTTGATGGCGTGAGTTATATCACATGAGACAATGAAAGGTAAGTTCTGTCTTTGAGACTTTGACATTGTTCTACATGATTTAATATCAGATGCTGAGCATGTAATGTGAACACGGTCTACTAAGCCAGCCGCTGACAATCTGTTATCTAAGAGTAAGTATTAAGAAAAAGAGTAAATATAATTTAGAATAGTATATTTAAGATAATACTAGAGTCTAGATATTTAGGGACTTAACACTAGAAGTACGTGGCAGCTGTCGCTGAATATAAAACATTAGGATTTTGGTAAACCTGCTTAAAACCCCATGGATTGTCTGTTAGCTCGATTTAGTCGTCGTCTTATGGATAGCCATAGACAGGCTTCATCGCAGTGCCCAGGCATTGACGTTCGCTCCGTCTGCAGTCTTAGCGCCCTATCCTATCCGTTGACTGGACAGTGAGCATGCAGTTCCCACAATTCGTCGACATTTTCATTGTTGTCTCGGTTTCAATCCACGAAGGTCCTTGGTCCATACACGCCACATACGAACTAAAATTATTGACACGACGGAGTCTATTCCCTCGGCCGATCTGATTGGCGCCCGTTCCCGTGAGCCTTATTGATATCTCAATCTGGTCTGCCCAAGCGTACTCTGCTTTGTCACGCTATCCAACTAAAGAAGTGAATGAAAACAGTGCCTGCAAATGTGAAATGCGAAATAGATTGCTGTACTCCCCTGGAGTAGTGAAGGAGGCCGTTTCTTGTCTTTTCTCGCGGTTACATGAGAGTCAACTCTCTTTCACCACGATACACCATTTCTATATTGAAATGGAGAAGATTCACCCACGCAACTACGAACCTGTCCTGAAGGCAGACAATGAGGGGAATTCTGGCGATAGTGACACTACATTGACAGTGCGGCCACGACGCCGCTCCGTACAGCAGTGTCTGAAGCGCAACCTGGCCACGATCACCATCACGGGGCTCCTCCTGATTTTGCTCCTTCTAGTTATTGCATTGATTGCGGCCATCACTCTCCAGCCTGTTCGGCAAGCTCTAAGCTTGGAACACTCGTCAGTCTACTCCAGCTCCCACCAGGACGGCCAGCGACAGTGTCTTCCCACGGCGCCTCGGACCAGACTCTCCTGCGGCAATTCCACTGAGGAGGCTGAAGCGCTCGGTTGTACGTATGACCCGCTTTCGGCCTGCTGGCTGCACCAGGAGTGTCCGCACGACTATGTGAAGGAGTTTACGGAGTTCAATAATGGCAAGCCGTTTATATATTACTACGATAAGGAAATGACCCGTCAGATGAAGGACTATGATGAAGTCGGTCGCAACGTGAATGGGTTCTATTGGACTTCGAACCGGGAGCACCTGGTCCACTGTCTGTATCTCCTAAGGCGGGCCCATGATGTTCATATGCGTGGGGATCGCCTGGACACGATGCTGGCCGACCTAGAGCATACCGATCATTGTACCAACATGTTGGCAAATTGGCTGCGGAGACCGGATCCTGCGCTGGACGAGCTGGGTACCCAGGGCCAAACGCATTGCTTCATGTCGTGCAGTTAGTGTGCGGAAATAGTGGCCCTGTACAAGGGACAGTTGTGGATATGGAGGGAAGCGGCGAAGGCAAACACACAATGGATATCACAGACTTACAATATGGCTCTTGTTGTCCCTGTCGCACTTTCTCTGATGTTCTTCTTCTTCCTATTGGTTTTTTCTTTTTCTTTTTTTTTTTTTTTATGTTTTTCTCACTTCTGGTTTTTTAGCGGATTTCATTCCTTGTCGATCAATGATAGTTCTTCCCATTGAATGCAAACATTGAACTTGGTTACCCTTGAAGTATCAGGGCTGAGAACGTCGCTAGCCGCTGTACTTTGCCATCATTCCTTTATTTCTTAGATGGTTCCTTGTTTGAAGCCGATTGTGGAACTTCGATCAGCTTTGTAAGAGCTTGTCAGTGTAAGGACGCTCGATTTCCTACCGGTTCCTACGACCTGATCAACTTCAACTCAATTAACTAGCTCGCTTAAAATTATTCGGATTTGTCTACGAAGCGATTACCGACAATGTTCAATAACCCGTCCAGGGAAATATATCAAGACAATATTCTGTGTGAAAAGAATCAACAGATTGTGCCACAACAGTGAAATCTCGAGTTACAACACAGCCATGGCAGTGATAAAACATCCGATTTACGAGACAATTGCAAGCGATCTGTAGACATACGAAGCCTGGCATGTTTTTAGGGCGATAGAACCCACGTGCATTTCCCAAAAAGGCAAGACGTATATAGATACGGGAGACAACAAACGCCAAGTATGCAATCAAGGGTGTCGTCTCAAAATTCCGTTTGAATTAATCCCTCTTTCCCCGAAGCACTACCATCACCACACAGCAGAACAGCATTGAAATATAGAGGGTACGGATAAATGGGTTTCTTCAGTAAAAGCAAGCCATCTCGTCCCGAAAGGGTGCCGACGGACACGGTTGTACCACTGTCGTTCGCGGATGACCAGCCACACGCGCGCGCGATATGCCT
This sequence comes from Aspergillus sergii, assembly GCA_009193525.1. Lineage (NCBI taxonomy): Eukaryota > Fungi > Ascomycota > Eurotiomycetes > Eurotiales > Aspergillaceae > Aspergillus > Aspergillus sergii. The sequence goes on along the minus strand of ML741835.1, from coordinate 48,474 downwards.
ACATCATACTTGTCGGTTCGATGATGTACTTGACACAGAAGTACTTCGCCTATCGCTGGAGCGACTGCTAGAGCTGGATGGCTGGCGGAGACTAGGCGCGCGTCTACGACTGAATGTATGTAATGAATTGGATGAGGAGTCTGTGGCGTAAATGTCATAGTGTGGCTGGTTTGTAACTTGTGACTGACATTTTCTAGGGTAAGGACAAATTGGAGTACCATATACCGGCAGAATATGGTCTGAAGCGGCCAGCCACGGACTTCACAGTGTCTAGATATTCTATGAGCATCAGTGATCATGATCTGGGCGCCAAGTTCCCTCGAGCTAGCTCGCAACCCGCGCTGGTTGGCTGCCCATTGGATCTCGTGCCTCTATGCATAGGACCCCAAAGCCCACGGCACATCGAAGACTGGCTTTACTCGGACAGGCCGCAATTTTCCATTCACGTGGTATCTTTCGACGATGCGACGCTGGTGACAGTTACTTGGATGCACACGCTCACCGATGCCATGGGCTTGGCCGGCTTCTTCAAGGCGTGGACTGCCGTCCTGAACGGACGCGAAGAAGATGTCCCGGAGTTTCAGGGAATTGGCGAGACCCCGTTGCAGCATCTGGGGGAGGATACCGCAGGCGAAACTTATGTCAATTATAAGTTCATGCTGAAAGGCCTTGGGTTGTTGAGTTTCGCCTTTTGGTACTTCTTCGAGCTTATCTGGTACCGCCGCGAAGAGCAACGGATAATGTGTATTCCAGGACGTTTCGTGGAACAGATGCGGACGGAATCACTGGAAGAGTTAAGACACCAAAATACGGAAGAACTTGCCCCTTTCGTCAGCGAAAGTGATGTACTTTTCGCATGGTGGACACGAGCTCAGACAAGAGCGCTGAACCCATTCCGCAATCGCTTGATAACACTCATGAACGTCTTTGATATTCGTGCGGCAGCACTTCCGGAATCCGCATCAGAGAACAGCGCCCTCGTTGCTAACGCGGTCCAGACATCGTTAACATTTCTCCGCCCACAACAGATCCTCAACCAACCACTTGGTTTTCTTGCATCCCAGATCCGCCATAGCCTCGTTCAAGTGCGTACCAAGCCTCAGGTCGAGGCTTTCTACACACTATACAAGTCTGAATTGAAGAAGACCGGTCATTCGCCGTTATACGCTGCACCAAACGGTCTCTTACTCGGCTGCACCAACTGGCATAGAGCTAGGTTCTTTGAGGTCGACTTCTCGGCTGCTGTCGTGAAGAAAGGTCGGGGGGTTGACTGCGCAAATAACCAAGGAAGGCCATCGTACCTTAATACCGTGTCGCTGACGACTGGTCTTTCATTGCGCAATTTAGCCCAGATCGTGGGAAAGGATGCGTCTGGAAATTGGTGGCTGATGTGTGCCTTGCGGAAAGAGGCATGGCCCACAATTGAGGAAGAATTGAAATCTCTGGGGGCGAAGGATAGTCGATGAGGTTTGAACAATGCATTTCGTTTGCATGGTAACGTTTCATAAATGGGTAACAAACTATAAAGGATTAAACAATCATCATAAAATGTGGAGAAAGAAGCTTCTCCCATATCAATGTACGATACTCCAACTATTTGATGCATCGCGTAATAGAATTGCAACAATACCTCTACAGAATGGTACATATACATAGCCTTTCATTATACCCTTACTCATGGTAACGTATAGTACTACGAAGGTGCCGTTAGCGTCGAGCCCGCTCAGGACAGAGAATCCAATTAGGATGGCAAATGTAGAGACACAGGACCGTAATGCGAACATTCTGATGCAATTTAAAGCTACAGTCACTAGCATTGTACTTTACTTCCATAACTATCGAAGGCAAACCCTGACGTCAGACGATCGATCGCCATACACGCATTGAAGAAGGCCATGATGCTCGCAGAGGTATTGTAGAACTAGAGAAGTCGAGGGAGCTGGTCTCAGCCGGTAAGAAGAAGGGTGGTGCGTAGATGGAAAACACTCCGAATATCCGGAAAGAAAGAGCAATAAAAAGGAAACGTTCTTAAAAAGCGACCAGTCAATGTCAAAGCTTCCCTGTGCAGGAATCCTCTCCTGGATGAAGAAAGCAGGCAGAGAACTAACATCAGTAGGTGAGGTCCGATTTGATGCCACCGTAAAGGCAACATGATCAATGTAGATACAACCCATTGTTCGCCTGCTCCAAAGGAGATCCGCCGGTCTAGGTTCGTGGGTGTGCCTGCATCCTACTTGCCATTTGCTTCCAGCCCTTATGACCCTGTAGGGTTATCCTCTCCACGTGAGCCTACGGATGTTGGTGTTGAACCCTAAATATCGGGGCGATAATAGTCTCTCGCGATAGAACCAGCTCGAATATTGACTGGGTGAGTTCCATATAATCTCAAGAAATCTTGACTAGCACTCACTATTTGTTGGCATTACTGGAAATGTGCTAGAGCGTTAGGAAAGCATTTCCGCCGGTGCGTCAATACCCCACGAGAGCTCCCCTTATACCGGACCTTAACCCGTTCACACGGTCAGAAGAATAATACAGGACATTATTTTTAAGAGTCCAAAGGGTTCTGAGATATCTGAATTGCTTATAAAACAATAGCCAAGACTTGTAGAAGTACTAGGTATTATAAGGTAGTAGGTTACAAAGGCAAGATAGTGTAGTATCACACTAAATCGAGTCAGCACTTATGCAACAGTGAGACATACACGTTTATATGCAAAGATGTATTATTTTGATCCACGCTTTATTATCGCAATGTATAAATATGAATGCAGGATCAAATGCATTTTATGCGCGGACCTCGGTTGCCCCGCAGTTTTTGTCCATCTTGGCTTTGCAGATCATCTGTCATATCTGGTCAGATGCGGCCCCCCCTTCTCTTCTTCTGTTGCAACTTGACCTCTTCCATTACTTCTTCTCCACCGCTGGTAGAAGTTGATGCGTTGGAATATCCCCGGCAGAATGGCACCACAGGGAAAGAGATGGCCCTCCAGAGAAGGTGCCCTGATCGCCACTCTATTTTGCTATGATTGTGCTGACAAAAGCCAGGGTTCACGGTCGACGTGGTCGGCAACTTGATCCACCGCACCCTGCTCAGCCCCTGGAAGATGATACCCCTGCTGGCACTAGCCCAGTATACTGCCAAAGGCCGTGACATTCTCGAGTCGCGCCCGGAGGTGCTCAAGGCCCTCAAAGTGCTAGCCTCGTTGGCGGTCTTTAGTCGGCTCGGGGCATGGCTGGACCGTCGCTCCATTAATAATGGCCTGAAGGACCACTATGACTGGAACCGTGAAGTTGTGGTCCTGACCGGTGGCAGCGGCGGGATTGGACGGCGGGTCGCGCAACTGTTCGGTGATCGCGGTATCAAGGTCGCCATCCTGGACATCGCGCCTCCGGTAGATTCACTGCCAAGCAGTGTACGCTACTACGAATGTGATATTACATCCACTCAAAATATCGCAGAGGTAGCCAGCAAGATCCGCGCTTCGTTCGGTAAACCAACCATCCTCATCAACAACGCCGGTATCCTGACCGGCAAGACCATCCTCGGCACCACTGAGGCCATCACTCGACGCTTGTTTGATGTCAACACTCTCTCGCACTATTGGCTGGCGCAGGAGTTCCTGCCAGACATGATCGCAAGTAACCACGGCATGGTGGTGACCGTCGCCTCCCAGTCCGGCTACACCGTCACCCCCAGCATGGTCGACTACTCGGCTTCCAAGGCCGCCGCCATCGCTTTCCACGAGGGTCTGGCCGCCGAGTTGGTTACGCGCTATCAGGCTCCACGCGTCCGTACCGTACTAGTTACACAGGGCTTCACGCGCACCACCTTGATTGACAAGCTGTCCCCCGAGGATACCTTTTTAGCTCCCCTTCTAGACCCCGAGACAGTCGCCGAAGGCATTGTTGATCAGGTTTTGACTGGCGAGAGCGGTAATGTCCTTTTACCTGGTGCCTCCGGTACTCTCGCCCAGCGTCTTCGCGGTTATCCGCTGTGGTTCCAGCATTTCTTGCGGTGCCGACTAGAGCGGGTCATGCGTGCGAACTAGATTGATCCCATGAAAACGTCTGGAAGGTCTTTTAACCAATTTCTTATGTTGGATACCACTGTATTTGCGCATCTTTTGGATTTCTATCAAGCTCGTGATTTTATTTGTACTCGATGATTATCTATTGCCATTCCAGACCCTTTCGGGAATTTAAGCTATGAGCTGCTCTTTCCAATGCACCCCAATCGCCGATTTGTAAATACAAGTCGCTTGGGGATTGATACATTTATCCTTTATAATTGTTCTTAGCAATGTGCCATGAAAACTCTCACCAAGCGACCAAGGTCGCAGCATCGCTCGTGCTCCTAGTGACACGTACACCCGGCTTGGGAGTATCTAAAGGTCTCTACACAGCTTTCGTAGATCCCAGGCGCGATACTTGGCTGCCCAGCCGAGGTCATTTTCGATATCTTCAAGAAGCATAATAGCCGCTTCCCGTTCATCATTGTTGCTAAAACAACATCCAGCTATAATTGAGAAACGTCAGGTACTCTGAACAGACACAGAGGAGCCAATAACACATACCGTAGTAAATCGGCTGAACCGAGTTTACTCGACAACTTCCGTGTGGCTTGCTTTGAGCTATCCCACATATTTGTCTAGCGTGGTATAGTAGTTTTCCCTACCAATGGCTGAGCTTCATTTGCGAGGTTGTGATGGGACATGCTAACCTCTATTCTCCTGAAAGCGACAAGACAGCTAGAGTCTTGCGTAGGGCAGGATGTGAGGAGTAGGATCTGCGCAAGGTGAAACATCTGCCACGAGGAAGCTGTAAGATATCAACAGCTGCATCTTCTGGTTTATGGAATACCTTACCGCAAACACTTCTCGCAAACCATATCGTTGTAAAGGGCTTATCGTCTTCCTTGTATACCGAGACTGGGTCCATGAAGCTTCTGTCCTTCACTGAGCGATTCCAGTGCTCTAGAAGGTCACGCAGCTTGGACCATTGATCAAGCCCGTCACTGGGAGAAGTGGTGTCTGAGCACGCCATGAAGTTTACCACTTTTGCGAGAATTGTCAGAACCCTTTATGCGTCAACATCAACAATGCGGATAAAAGGAAAGGCTCACAAAAACACCCACTGATTGTTAACCAAGTCCTCACTCCCTTCCTGGCCAATATGCTCCAAATCAATTGCCCATAAATCGGGGTCTAGCCTCAACTCGGATCGATGCATAATGGAGCAAACCACTTCTTGCCGCGCGATTGACCAAAAGCTAGCCTGCTCCATTCCACCAGACGATCCGTTTACTCTGCGCACTTTGCTGAAAGAGAATACCCCATCGAGGTGTCTCTGCCAGTCTGATGCCGGTGCATCTAACATTTCATAGCAAGAGCAAATGACAGTGGCTGCAAATCCGTAGCTGACGAGTGGCTCATCATTATTCCCAAGCCTATCTATCAGAAGAGAAATTGCCGTATTATAATTTCTTTGTGCGATATCCCTGCCGTCTGGTAATTGTCCGATCAAGAATTGTTGCTTCGCAGCGCATGCGATACTTGCTGCTTTGAGCAACGGGTCTTGCATTGCCAAGCGACAGATCTTTTTTGAGAAAGTTTCTGACAGATCTGAGAGGTCCATCCAGCTACCTACTTCGGCGCTAAACTGACGCAGAAGCCATGCTTCTTCCTGTGAGCTTAGAGGGGCTGGCGGTATTAACTTCTCTTGGGTTGCTGGGAGGGCTATCGAAGTGAAAGGGCTATCTTGGCCCCAGTATCTCTGTGAGCTCTGCGACAGGGGTGGTGATATGTTGTAGCTCAGTTGAGGGTCTAAAGCATGGCTCCTCATTGACAACAGACCCTGTGCTCCTTTATTTGCTGTGACCCCTATGTCATCGGTAGAGCTGCTAGATCTACTTGTAGCGGTGTGTCGGATCATTTCACCATCGTTGGTCCTATCGGACTGTGCTCGACATTGCACAGAAGAGGTATCATTCTGCCAAGATGCCTGCTCAGCCTCTGTGGGTGTTGAATGTTCTAGGGCATCCCCTCTAGTCTCCCAGTAAGTTGAACGGGATAATAACGGTGCTGTACCTGCCTGATGCGTTACAGGAAAAGCACCATCTCCATCAGGGGTTGTTGTATTGCGGACTCCTTTCCGACATAGTTCACCATGATGGTCCGGACTTTGTACCATGGGCTTGTCGCTAATAATTTCGTACTCATCTGCTATCGTGTCGGTCTCATCTACAAACTCATCTACACCCAATTAATTAGTGTCAGCATTCGTCAGATACACATAATAATACCTTAGGGTTCATACAGCCTGTCACATCCATCGCCGAGATCCTAACCTCCACCCAGGTCTGGCTCGGCTCCCAAATGCCGAAGTATCCATGCTTGCTAAGTGACGGATGTTGCCAGTGTCTAAATGAGACCAAATCACTGGGAATACACTCAACCCGAATTCGTTCGCAGTTTCGGCAAAGCGGTTTCCTCTCGTCACATTTTACCTTGCGTGATCGGCATGTTAAGCTGGCGGTGCTTTCTTTAGCTCAGGCGATCTCCTCTCGGATCCTGTTGACCTACCACCCTATGTCACAACCATGTCAAAGCCTGGAGATCGGATGTTATAGTTCATGCACTTACCAGTCCAAGTACGCATTATCGCTATGATGGCTGAAATGGCCAGGCGAGGAGCATAGTATCGTAGACGGGAATCAATCCTGTGGGGATACGGACAGTATTTCTTGATCGGCAATCGTGCCGAGGTGGGACCTTTTCCGAGTGTTTTGGCCATTGCTGCATGCGGGGTAATCTCTTTGCTGGTGTTAGTGGCATCTTTTGATATTCTTATTTTCTTACAAATGATACTTTTATTATGGTCCTCTTGTGAAGCTTGGTATCGAAGCTTAGAGGGTTGGGCGCAGACTAACTCAGGCAGACGGGAGATCTATAAATGCCTGATGGTCAAGCATCAGTAGTGAACACACACTCAATAAATGTTTTAGCTCACTCGCCAATTTTTGAACTGATACAATGCCATTCGGGGACAGATAATTAGAGGAAATTAAACACTGTTGCTATCTAAGGCTTCAAATGTCGTCCGACTCTCCCTAGTACCAAAGCCCATCATTCGGCTTGATTCCCTGCTTTTTACAATGCTCATAGTACAGATGAGCGTAACTGAAGATATCCATCGTGTTCTTCAGGGTATCATCATCATGGAAATATTCCAAACTACCGGTGATTGTGAAAACCACCTCCGCTCCCTTGGACATGTGGAGTGTATGAATTGTTCCCGGGTTTTCCACAACGTAGTCTCCTGGTTTGGCTACCCAATCATACCTGATGCCTATCAGCACAGTCCTCCTTCAGAATATATAAACAGAGATCCCTACGTACTCTTTGTAGTTCCATTCTCCCTTCAAGGTAACGGCAGTGACAGAGCCTCGATGTCGATGCTTGCCCAACCATGTATCTTCCAAGCTGCGTAAGACGACGACGAATGTACCTGTGCGGGACTCGAAGCGCAATGGCTTCAGCTCGAGATTATTAAGCCACGGATGCCAGCAGGTATCTTTTTCTCCGTCGATGTAAACGTCTGGCGAGCTGTATTTGTCTGCAAGGGCGAGTTCCGCTTTCTCGAGTGCGGTCAATTTGGATTCTTTATTGTTGGCTAGGGCAGCACTTTTCGACGGTGCCGGACGGGAAGGGAGGGTATGGCTGGGATTAGATGATTCTGCTGCCATGATGTAGCAGTTTTCTTTTTAGCTACGTGATGGCTCTGGAGTATTGAACACAGTTTGAACGGGGTCTCTTTCCTATTTATCTTCACCCTCACAGCAGGCCCTTGTAGTCTAGACTTGTCTCTCGCTAACTGATTTCCAGAGTAGACCCAATGGCGTTTTGGACAACACATCAGGGCACCTTTGCATTGCACGACATACCGAACTCGACCATTCAGCGATCCAGGATTTCTGGCACTGCATGGTCAGCAGACATACCCTTGCTGTCAACCCAACTGAACTGGGGTATGCTATCCGAAATATAGATGTTATGGACCTAGACTTGCCCTTTACGTTCAGGGTATAGCAGCCGACATTTACGGTCAAAGAAAAGAAATACTATTGGCAAGTACCATGCTCAGTGTCCCACATTCGGCTGACAAACCATTTGGGGAGCGACACTCGGAGGGTAATCGAGCCGAGAGGGAAGGTCGGTTTGATCTCCGCACTTCCTTCATTCCTGCGTCCCGGACTTCCTCCGATCCTATACAAGATTTGCCAACTCCGGCTTATTTACTTAGGGTTATGTAACCCCTCTTACCCCGGACTCCCCCACATTTCCCCCCCACGTCCGCAAACGGCCGATGGACTATACAATTGGTTAACTATATCTTCTATCCCGTCCTTATTGGGAAATAGGATGTCAATCCCACCCTATATAAGATGCGATGGGTCCCGAAGCATGCGCGGCTTCACGTGGCTAGTTACTTCTAGCACGTCAGGGCAGATTGATCACAATTAAGCCGCGCTGCAGATTCGATTGTAAGCATGACCGTGTCAACCGGAAAAAAGAAGCCTTATTTTGGCTTGACTGGAGGATGGCTTACATTCTGGGTTACGGTATGAAGGTTTTACACCTTCGCGTGTCACGCTGGGCTGACAATTCTCTAGGTTGCTTGTGCAACAGATATGTCCTTGTTCGGTTACGACCAGGGCGTCTTCAGTGAGACCACCAAGAATAAATGACGGACCTTTCTAACACATCACAGGTGGCGTGGTTATCACACGAGACTTTCTCGAAGTCCATGACCTGGTCGGTCCGGAGAAGACCAAGACGCTCTCCACGGTAACAGCGATATACGACGTGGGCTGTTTCTTCGGTGCAATTGTTGCCTTTACAATCGGAGAGCAACTCGGACGGAAAAAGGCGATCATGCTAGGAACTACGGTTATGGCTGTCGGTGCTATACTGCAGGCTGCCTCTTTCAGCTTGGCACAGATGTTTGTAGGACGTATTATTCTAGGGTAAGTGAACAGTTTTGATTATTCCACTAGCATATCCTAGTTCTGTCGCATTAATCTTGGTCAATGATAGTATCGGCAATGGAATCAACACTGCGACTGCACCTATCTGGCAAACCGAGACATCGCAGTTGAAATGGCGTGGTAAATTGGTTATCTTCGAGATGATGATGAATATCTTCGGCTTTTGCCTCGTCAACTGGATCAATTACGGTCTCTCCTTCGTCGGCGGTTCCATCGCTTGGCGTTTCCCGCTAGCATTCCAATTCTTCTTCTTGATTATTCTCTGGTCCACTACACCGTGGCTTCCTGAGTCGCCTCGGTTGGCATTTCCGATGTTCCCCTCTTATCCCCAATCCCGCTAACGACATGCAGATGGCTCATAGCCCACGGAAGACAAGAAGAAGCCACAGTGGTACTGAGCTGCCTCGAGGCCAAGCCCATCGACGACCCCTTCGTCATCGCACAGCGCAACGAGATCGAATTTAGCGTCCGATACGAGCGCGAGAACTCCATGCGGTGGCGAGACCTCTGGAAGAAAAAGGGGAACGACAGCAAGACATTGCGCAGACTTCTCCTCGGTGCCGGCAGTCAATTCATGCAGCAATTCGGTGGTATCAATATTATGTCATACTATCTGCCAACAGTGCTTATGGATGTGAGTAGATGCCCAATTCCATCTGCTTGACTCTGTATCACGAGCTAACCCATGATTGAACCCAGTCCGTCGGACTATCCGATACAATGGCCCGTCTCCTAGCAGCATGTAACGCCTTATCCTACCTTGTATTCTCCGGTCTCGCAGTCCTCCTGGTCGAGAGAATGGGTCGCCGAGGATTAATGCTCCTCTCCACATTCGGCCAATTCCTCTGTTTCTTGATAATTACCATCCTACTTCGATTCTCACGTATAAGCGACAACGGCGAGAAGTTTGCCTCGGCATCAGTTGCATTCTTCTTCCTCTACTACGGCGCATTCGGCATCGGTATGCTCGGCGTGCCGTGGCTGTATCCTACGGAAATCAATTCTCTTCCCATGAGGACGAAAGGAGCGGCCGTTGCGACTGCGACTGACTGGTTTGTTGCTCACCCCTTTACCCAAGTATACTTCTAACTGTAATGGAAAGGATAACGAATTTTGTGGTCGTCGAGATAACACCCATCGGAATCAAGAATATAGACTGGAAATTCTGGATTGTATGGACGGTCACTAATGCTGCATTTCTACCGATTCTTTACTTTATCCTGAAACAGGTTTGTCCGGATTCTCGTTGTGGGAAAGATATATTTGCTGATGGCTGTGTGTAGCGAACCGAAGCCTCGAGGATATGGATGAGTATTATCGGTCTAATCCGGCGTTGATAGTTACCAAGGATCCCGATGCTATTTGCCGACGACGGCCACAGAAGTACATTCAGCGAGAGGAAGAGGAGATTGAGAGGGCGGCTGCTGCTGTCGATAAGAGGGCTTTGTCGGTTGGCGCGGTGGAGCATGCGGAGTGGACCAGCGAGATGAGGGATAAGAATTGATGGACTTTTGTCCAGCTGAGAGGGGCTGCGATATGAGGTTTGTTCGTGCTTGTCATTGGTGTTGTAGATGTGCTCTCGAGAAACAATGTAGAATAGCATCACACCCCTCGGACTGAGTGTTTCTATTATGAGTTTTGGATACCTTTCAAGTACCACTTATATAGCGACAATCGAGTACTGAAGGGTAACATGTTATAAAAATATGGCATTATGCAGTCAGGCTCTCCTAATGCTGCAGTAGAAACTGTCAATCGATGCAGAACCATCACATATCGAATAGGCACTACCGGACAACAAGTAACCTGGATCTAGGGTATCCCCTGGTAGTATGCAAGCGATGACCTGAGATTAGCATCGGCTACTGCCCTCCAGAGTGCGAAACGAGAACGACAAGAGCCTAGTCAATAGGCAAAAGGAACTCCTTCACGAAGAGCCCTCGACTTCGGTCTACTCGCCGAAAATATATTACTGCAACGGCCATTTCCTGTGGTAACTTGACCCACAGTTGCCGTCAATTACAAATTTTAAGAATGGGAATCGAGCCGAATACTACCTCACGCGGCCCACATGTCTGATCTATAGTTTCGACTCGGATACCCTCGGCCTGTAGAGCGAGACGATGTGAAGATCATCTCGCAGCGAAGTGCGATATATGGCTTCCCTTCCTCAATGCATATAATTACCAGGAAGCGCGGCATTGTGAATGCTAGTTATCATTCAATTGATCGCAATCAAGCTGAGAGCCACCTCTCCTCGAGCAAACTAGAAAGTAACAAGCATGGCCCGACAATACCTCAAATCGCGCGCCGGTCCCTCAGACCAGACGCAATCACCCTCCGTCAACGTATCCGCCGTCGTCGAAGAAGTGATCAGCGCAGTCCGCGCAGACGGAGACGCTGCTGTTAGAAAGTACTCCGCGAAATTCGACAAATGGTCACCGGACAATTTCAAACTATCCCAAGCCGACATCGACGCCGCGATGGCTATGTGTTCTGAGCAAACTATCTCTGACATCAAAGAGGTCCAGAGAAACGTGCGAACATTCGCAGAAGCTCAGAAGAACTCGTTGAAAGATTTCGAAATTGAAATTCAGCCTGGTGTGCATCTTGGACAGAAGAACGTACCGATTAATACTGTTGGAGCGTACGTCACTATCCTGTTTTCCACATAAGACATCCCACAAGAATCCTTCTTCACAGAATGCAATGTCTAATGTGGCGTGAGTGTATAGATACATCCCAGGTGGCCGCTATCCACTCCTCGCATCAGCACACATGACAATCCTCACGGCCAAAGTCGCCGGCGTCAAGCACGTCATCGGCCGCACGCCCCCGATCAACGGTGAGATCCCACATAGCACGATCGCAGCCATGCACTTGGCTGGAGCAGACGAGATCTTCCTCCTGGGAGGCGTGCAAGCAGTGGCGGCCATGGCCGTGGGTACCGAGACAATCCGCAAAGTTGATTTCCTGGCCGGGCCCGGAAATCGATTCGTTGCTGAGGGTAAGCGGCAGCTGTTTGGCGAAGTTGGCATTGACCTCTTTGCTGGTCCCACCGAGATCCTCATTTTGGCGGATGAGACGGCCGACCCGTTCACTGTGGCCACGGACTTGATCTCTCAGGCTGAGCATGGGCCTGATACACCGGCTGTGTTAATTACAACGTGTCCCAAGATTGGGCGGGAGACGATTGAGATTGCCAATAAGCTGCTTTCTTCGACAAATCTGTCAACCGCAGATGTGGCGAAGGTTTCGTGGGATGCGTTTGGGGAGGTCATTGTTGTGGAGACTATGGAGGAGCTTTGGGAGCTGGGCGATCACTATGCTAGTGAACATGTCCAGGTGTTTACCAGGTCTCCGAGAGATGCGTTGGACAAAATGTCTAATTACGGGGCGCTGTTCCTTGGAGAGAACACATGCGTCTCATATGGCGATAAGGTAAGTACTCCTAATGCTGGTCATTGTACAAACGAAAGCTTGGTGAAAGCGTACTGACAGACTATTAAGGTAATCGGCACGAACCATGTCCTCCCCACTCGGACAACTGCTCGGTACACTGGTGGTTTGTGGGTCGGCAAGTATTTGAAAACATGCACTTACCAAGAGGTGACTACGCCAGAGGCAAGTGGAAAACTCGGACGTTTGTGTGGACGAGCTGCGCGAGCTGAGAGGTTTGAGGCCCATGCGCGTTCTGGTGATCTACGAGCGAACAGACATATGGGAGATGACATTGACTGGATTAAGAGAGTGTAGTTGAACGGAATAATGAGCATCTAGCGACTATCCACCTACTATAAAAGACATCTAGACAAATAACAAACTCTATTTATGTATCACAATCTCTATATAAACAATAAACTCCGCATAAACATTCTGAAAGCGTACAATAAATGAGGGCTTCTTCTATAACCGGCGTCGTGCTAAAGCAATGGCCATGGCACTCTCTGGGGAGTGTGTGATACTAACCTGGACCTCTTCCACCTTCTGTGCATCGGCAGCCGATTTGGCCCGATTGTGAAGCTAAGCAATGGTCAGTTATAACGACAGGAATAGTGGGCTCGGTTTAGGTGTCCTTACCAGAACGGTTGGTGGCTGAGCACCATTGCTGACAATCTCAATATCCCGCATCGCAGCGCCTGGGCCTTCGGATGGTATCTGCAGGCTCTTGAAAATCGCTTCCTTGGCTGCCCAGCGCCCTGAAAGGCTCGCTTGCTTATCTGGGCTACCTTGGCAGTACTTGAGCTCTCCTGGTGTGAAATTGCGTTCCAGGAATATCTCATCCTCGACATTGACGCTGGAGATAGACTCAATATCCACACCAACGGACACATTGCCCTGCTCCTTACTTATGCTGTCGCGCAGCCATTGGTCAGAAGATCTAGCGAAGAGCTGCTTGTCGTCGGAAATAGTCCTGACGGGCTGTGATGATGCAACTGGGGCAACCGTCGTCGGAAAGCCGTATTCACCAGTAGGCTTCTGGGAAACACGGGCCTGGGGATTGAGAAAGACGTCCTTTTCCTGATCACTTGTCCAAGCCGACTGATCTTTGATCTGGAAGAGCCGACCCTGTGCCATGCGCTTTTGGAACACGGGAATAATCTTTTGCTGACGTTGAAGCACCCGCTCGCGGTAATCTTCGAACTTATTGGCCGTAATAGTGGAGAAGAGATAGCGAGGGGCGATACCAACAACGAGGCCTCCCTTCTGTCCGAAACCGAACGATGTCAACATGAATGCCTTGATAGCTGATGTATGGATAGTCTGTGATGGATAAACGAGATGTTTGAACTGCTGGAGCGCCACGTCGACATTATCTGCATTCCTGTTGCCAGGTATGATACCGGTTTGGAGAGCCTGGAGACAGCCATTGAACATCCAGGCGCCTGCAGCACCCTTCGGATGGCCTGTCAAAGACTTCTGGCATATGACTAGAAGAGGATTGCCTACTGTACGTGACAGGTGGGTCATTTGCTGGTTGATAACGTTGCTTTCATTCTTGTCATTGGCCTTGGTTGACGTGCCGTGGAAGGACGCCACTTGAATATCGTCGACACCCAATCCCCACGTTGCCAGGGCGGCGCGCATAGGAGCAATGGTGGGATCTATATTACGGATGTTATTATTCCATGTCCATTGAGCGTCGCGGATGCGGGTCGCGGCGATGTTGTTAATGTGCTGTAGGTGCGCATCGAGATCTTTGAACTCCTTAGAGGTTGTGGACGCGATGAGCTTCTGGGACTCTCTGTGTCGCCATCTCTTGATCTCAGAGACAGCTTCGTCCAATCGTGCCTTACGGTATTGCACATCCAGTAAGGGTGATTGCGCCGCATCAATGCTTTCCCTGGCGGCCGTGAGTACACCCTGACCCGGTGCAGGCACAGAACGGCCGACCTTGTCGCCTGCCATCTGGGAGTAAGCCACAATTCCATAGATTGGAAGACCCATCTGAAGGGCTAGCTCGGCGCTCATGACCAGTTGGATACCACAGCCAGCGGACTCGACGAAGCCACTGCGAGAAGATGCTGTAGGTCGGGACATTTCTGAAGGAAGATATCCCTTCTCCAACTCGTCCTCTGCATTTGCAGTAGCCTTCATATTACCAAACTCATAGGACATTTCTTCCTGGAAGTCATCAGAGCCACCAACAATAGCGACCTTGGCTTTGAGCGTCTGGATTGCTTCGCAGGCGATATCCATTGATTCTACCGAAGTGGCACATGTGCCTGAGGGCGACTTGATAGGACCTGCAGCCCCCATCAAAAGCATATTCGTCCAGGCGTTCATGGCGTTGAGGAAGGACTCCTGCAGAATGTCACTTTGCACAGGTCGATCAAGGTATCTGTCCCGATACACGCCACGCATAGCCAGCAAACCTCCGGCACCAGTGCCGACGCAGTTGGCCAATTCAGATACGTGGATGTGGCGGTACAACTCAAAGGGATCCTCTAGTCCAGCACTATACATCGCCTCAGATACACAGCATAGTACATAGACAGTCATAGGATCCACTTGAGCCACAATGTCCTCGGGAATACCGTAACGAGTTGGATCCCACCCGGACGGGAGCTGACCGGCGACAAACCGATTGAATGCCATAGCCTTGGGTACCATGAAGACAGCTCCACTCTTCACGACAACCTTGACAGATTCTGAACCTTCAATAGGCGTCAAGGTGACCTTATCCCCATGGCGAAGCTTAAATGCCTGGGCGACACCCTGGGGAGCTTCAAAGGGAGGGAGGTCATCATCGATAACCACCTCGTGCATGATCTCTTTCTGGGAAGGATCATATCCCTCCGACAGCTCGGGTTCTATTACCCGAATGCCAGCGTGGCCCAAGATATGTTGACCATATTTCTCCTCGATATCAGCCTCGTCCACCGGCTCTTTTGTCTTGGAATCAACCCAGCCGGTGTATGGTTTGCCTTTAAGGTCACCGTCAAAGTGCTTAATAAGGCCCATCATCCATGCCAGTTCGGTATAACCTTCCAGAGACAGGCGGCCATCATGCTCCATCTCCCAGCGTGTACGCGAAGAACCCCAAGGGCCCAGCTCCGAGTAACCTACCACCACCACCGTGCGAGACAGGTCCACCATTCCCTGCAAGGACTGGAGACCAGCGGTCACAGAGTTGTAGTCTGACAGAGGTGGGAAGGCCGGTTCAATGTTGGAGCGGCGTTTGAGAGGGGGTTGAACATTATCCTCTGCAGGTTTCGTGCCTCGGAGAACCTTTTGCTCATGTACATTCTCAGCAACCAGCGCCTGGCGGATCCGGCTCTCTGAGACAATCTTTTTGCGGATTGCCGAAATCTTGTCCTTGAGATCATTGACACCTTGAAGGCCTCCACTCAAATCCGCATAAATGGGCTCATCGTCCGCCACTTCGAGGATGTCGCCTGACAGGAGAGACAGAATATTGAAAGCCATCTCAGGGGCCGAAAATGTCAGTATGTCCAAGGAATCCTCCATACCCTGAGCGACAATATTGTTGGCACTCATCAGGCCCGTGCCGCGGGTCCAGCCGATTACGGCACCGATAATGCAGAGGAAGTCAGACCAGCCCTCAGAATGGAAGCGATTAAACAGGGTCTCCAGCCCCAGCTTGGACTCAGAATACAAGCCGTCTCCACCGAAGTTACCATGGTTAGGAGACAAGGGAAGCACGACACCTGTGGGCCGACAATCAAAACCCCGTTTTTCCTTCTGCTGTTTGATGAATCCCAGCAAGCGGAGCAGATTAACCAGCATGGCACGGTGAGCCAATTCCGACTTGGAGTCGATCTTGTCAATCTGGCGTCCGATTTCGGAGATGGCAGCGAAGGGGATGATAAAGTCGAGGTCCCATCCATAACCGGACTGCTCATCGTAGATGTGGTTGATTAAGTCCTCGCAATCACGCTTGCTGGCTTGGTTGAATGGGAGCACAATCAATTCTGATCCGGGTGCCCCAACCTTCGCATAGAGCTGGCGGAAGGATGCAGCGACGTCTGAAGGCTGACGACTGGTGGTGACAATGACGCGCGCTCCACCGGCCAGCAACCCGGCCACGATGTCGGCTCCAATCGAACCGACTCCAGCACCTGTCACCAGTACTCTTCTGCCAGCAAACGACAGTCCGGTAGAGGCTCCGGTGGACAGGATATTCAGAAACATGTCCGTGAGCTGGGAATCATACTTCCAATCCACACCGGCTCGGCTGCGGAGGTGCGCATAGGGCACGTCGCGGTGTCGAGCTGCAACTACCTGCGCGTAGTTCAAGGTGGAAACATTACTTTCACCGTTGGGCTGACGACGAGGCACCTCAGAGTACTGGATGCGCCCGTTCACATCGACTTTCGTCTCAGGAGCCATAGCAGGCTGAGTATAACGAAAGACTGGCCCGTTGGCTACGCCCGAAGCTCGAACATCATCAAGCAGCATCTGGGCCTTCTCCTTCGTCGTATCATCCTGGGCACTGTTTTCCAGCATCTGCTCCAATTCTGGTGACCACCGATTGACAAGGCTCTGGTATCGCTGCGAGGCCTTGTCCTCGGCAGCAGGACGGATGTCGTGCAATAAGGCCATGAGGTCCTCTCGGGCCGTATTCCACCATGAATCATAACTACGAGCCTTCCGCGGGTCGAAGATTGTCCGCATACCTGTGAGAAACTCTTCATCAAATTCGGCGTCCCATTCAGCCAGCCTGTCAGTATCCTCCCCTTGCACCAGGGTTTGACTGGGTTGCGCCACGCCATCCAAATCCAGATGCTTGGCGAGAAGCTGGAACTGCTTGTGCAAGTACTCATTCTGGTCTTTCTTGAGAGTTTCAAGGCTAGCCAGGTCGACCTGCGCAACAGCGGAAGTCTGTGACGCTCCACCCTCCGCCCTCTTCTGTAAAGCTATGCCTGCCCTTCCGCCGTATCGGCTGACTACTGAATCTAGGAACTGGGTTGCCTGACCGGCATCTGCGAGGCGAGCAGCCGGTTCCATTGTTACCGCATAGCACAGGACGGTGGTCTGCCGATTGGGGCCTAGTCCCCAGTGTGAGGAGAGATAGTCTCTGATATTGGCTTGGTTGAAACCTGCAGGCATACGGGCGGCCACGAGGCGATCGATATGTCCGCCCATCACCTTACCAGGTTGTCCGGAGAAGTTTGTGAAGTGAGAGGCCAGTGCTTCTAGCACGAGGTCTTCACTTCCCTCTGGCAGACCGCGAAACTCAGCGTCCAGCTGTCCGATGAGCTCATTCTGTAATGTGGATTTGCCTGTCCGAGTTAGAGTGAACACACAATGAGCAGCTATCGAGACGGAACGTACCAGCAGATAAATCGCGGATAGACTTCCCTGCGGGTACCTCGTCAAATGCTTTGCGGATCTTCTGAGCGACTATGGAGATTATAACGTCGATCGCACTCAAGTCGACATCGGGTATAGCGACAGCTGCCTGGGAAGCTGGCTGAGGCGTTGCTTGGACTACCACCGGTGGCGCAGCCACTGGTGCCGGAGCAGCAGGGGTGGAAGAGGCGGCCGGTTGAGCCGGTTCATTATTAGCGCCTTCCACGGGTTCCTCTTCCTCATACTGGTAGTAGATGTGCTGGGCGTCATCGGCGTGCGATAGGTACTGACGGTCTATGCAGCGCACGAGATCCTCTTCAGCGTATTGGCCCTTGGCTGTCTTCTTCGCCATGTTCGCCAGGACATTGGAAGGTCCCACTTCAATGAAGCGCTGGATAGTATTATTCCGCTGGATTAGATCATTTTGTGTTTCAATCCTGGCAATCCTAGTTAGCCTTTCTGTGTTATGTTTGTAACGAGGGAGTCTCACCATCGGACGGGAAAGGCGAATTGGTACCTATGACCTGTTAGAATCTCACACGCTTGATGGGGTGGGGAACATACGACAAGAGTTCAATGAGTAATGTGTAGGCTCTAAGCTGCTCTGATGGTGGCTCCTTGCGTTGAACCATTGTTGCTATAGAATCAGTAGAGTCTCTGGCTGGCGTGGCTATTGTTGTGGTTGTTGTCCTGGCCGTCGTTCCAGTTATTGTCGTGGCTGTGGTCGTGGCTATCTCAAGGCACAATTGATTATATTATAGGTAGGGTGCATGAACATAAATAGACTTTCTTCACACTCTAGATGGGGCACTAAGAATAACGTTATCTTCAGGCTTCTTGCAACATCTCTCGGACGCATCGGCCTTATATTGCCATATGTACAGCGCTCCCGTGGTAACATATAGCAATAGCGAGCCTGCGTATGGTAGAATCAAGATCCCCGGTACACGGATCAGAGTGAATTATGACCAATCCATAGTCCACATACTCTGGAGCCGCCTCGAACCCGAGATAACGGTGTTGCAGTTGACTATCGTACAGCGGGCCCTAAAACCCCCCCGGAGGTAGTTGGATCGCTCATCGGCCGCCGTTGGCCGAGATCCACATCCAAGGTCCATTCTTACCCGGATTTATTCTAGATCCGTATTACCTTCATGTAGAAGTCGGAGGCAATATTGATCCGATTCATGGCTACGCGGTTGTCTACTCTGATGACATAAATATGGCAGGTTGAAACCATCAGTCCTCGACAGATAGACTCCAGATTACATCCTCATTGCCTCTCGCCCTTAGCATCCATCGTCCATCATGACTGTTACCCAAGAAGCCTCCCCCAAGCGGGAATCTCTACACATCATTGATGACCGTACTGGATCTTATTACTCAATTCCCATTGTGAACAATGCCATCAATGCCAGCGATTTCAAGAAGGTCACTGCGCCAGAGGACAAAGCTTATCCTGCCAACCAAACGGAAAATGGGCTGCGGGTTTATGACCCGGGCTATTCCAATACTGCCGTCAGTCACAGCAAGATCACCTATATTGATGGGCTCAAGGGCACTATCCAGTACCGTGGGTACTCCATCAATGACATTGTTGGGCGCAAGACGTTTATCGATACCGCGCATCTCCTGATCTGGGGTCACTGGCCCTCCGCCGCCGAGGCCGAAACCCTTCAGCAGCGCCTCGACCAGGTTTCTGTCCCTCAGGACTTTGTCTTCAACGTGATCAAATCTTTTCCGTACGTCTTCCCAAAAGTGACCCCTCCAACGAGTGCTTCTTGCTGACCTGCAGCAGACGAGATGGTTCCCTTATGGGAATGGTCATCGCCGGTCTTTCAGCGCTCCAGTCTAGTGATATGGATGCGATCCCCGCTCATGTGGGAAAGACCATCTATCTGAACAACCCCGAGCTGGCCGATCAACAGATCATTCGGGTTATGGCAAACATGTCCATGTTGACAGCGGCGGCATACTGCCATCACATCGGACGTGACTTCACTCCACCCCGCTCGGGGTTATCGTACATCGAGAACTTCTTGCTCATGACTGGCCATGTTGAGGCGGCCACTGGTCTGCCAAATCCGCGATACGTGAATGCCATTGAGCGACTCTGGGTCCTGATAGCCGATCATGAGATGACCTGCTCCACTGCGGCCCTTCTTCAGACCGCATCTGCCCTACCGGATGTTATCTCCTGCATGGTCTCCGCTATCTCGGCATTGTATGGTCCTCTTCATGGTGGAGCCATTGAAGTGGCTTACAAGAACATTGAGAGCATCGGGTCCATCTCCAATGTACCTGCCAAGATCGCCCGAGTCAAGGCAGGAAAGGAACGTCTGTATGGTTACGGCCACCGAGTCTACCGTGTGACGGATCCTCGATTTGTCTTCATTCGTGAGATCCTCAATGAACTGTCCGAGGAAGTGGAGAAGGACCCGTTGTTGAAAGTTGCATTCGAGGTCGACCGTGTTGCCTCCGAAGATGAGTACTTCACGTCCAGGAATCTCCGCCCCAACGCGGATCTGTTCGCCGCGTTTGTCTACAAGGCTCTGTATGTTCCTTTTCCCGTAATTTCTGGGTTATAGTGGTATTAACCCTGTGTTTTAGTGGGTTCCCGCCCGAATTCATCCTGCCTCTGTCGATTCTCTCCCGTACACAAGGGTTTATGGCCCACTGGAGAGAGGCCATGGGTATGCCAGAATCTACCCTAATGTTCTCTAGAAGCATCTGTACTGACACGAACATAGGCAATCCCCCTCGAATCTGGCGGCCGGGTCAGATCTATACTGGTGACCTGAACAAGTCCATGGATGAGTGATTCTGCCAAGTGTCTCTGGAGGCTATTTAGTGATTTCCTGTGTCCTGTTTGATAGCAACTTAGACGACCGAGCTTTACTGTGATTTATGTATATTCCAAATTTCGTTCCTTTTCTATTTTTCTTTTTCTTTTTCTTTTTCTTCTTTTACCCCATGAGGGCGTTTCAGCAGTAGGACAAGTAGTTGAAGTTAAAAATTTCTTGCTCGGTGTGCCCCAACGTCAACCGTAAGCCATATTCGGAAAATCTTGGGCTATTCGGAGAATTGTGGATGGCCACTATTGTTGGACCCGAAATTAGAAAACTCTCCAATATCTTCCGAAGGGTCCACCTGCATATCTACCGTGCTTTTGTCTCCTCGTACTCGGGTCTAGCGCTGATATTCTCTCGGCGATCGGCAGCAACGC
Organism: Aspergillus sergii; assembly: GCA_009193525.1. Classification (NCBI taxonomy): domain Eukaryota; kingdom Fungi; phylum Ascomycota; class Eurotiomycetes; order Eurotiales; family Aspergillaceae; genus Aspergillus; species Aspergillus sergii. The sequence goes on along the minus strand of ML741835.1, from coordinate 27,382 downwards.
CATTTCACGTCGGTCGTTCTACTCCGAACCGGGGTATACAGATAGGTTTTGTCATATTTTCCAGGTGTAGTATAATTACGCCGTTTCCCTCGGTCCAAGTTCATAGCAGCTTAGGCGTATCTATATAGCCAAGCACATATCCCTTGGACCTACAGACAATTGCACAATTTCTGCCTATAGAGCATCATGGCCGAAGAAGTAAACGAAAGAACGAGACTGCTTTCCCAGTCGGATGTAAGTTTGTCGCTCATCTTTCAAGCTGTGTGTAAAGCTAATACCCCAAGGACCCTTCTCCTTCTCTAGAAGAGTTAGAAGAATGGGAAGAGCCTCGCAATTGGAAGGTTTCCTACCGCTGGCTATGTATTGCCGTGATTTCGGTTTACGGACTGATCAGTCCAGTCATCGCAGCAATCATCGTGCCTGCCATGCCACAAATAGCCGCAGACTTGAAGGTTACCGACCCAGGAATGCTGCAGGCCTTCGTTTCTGTGTATGTTCTCGGCTGGAGCTTTGCGCCGCTGGTTGTCGGTCCCTTGTCCGAGGTCTACGGGCGCATCTCGTTGTTGAATACCGGGCATGGCCTGTTCTTGGTCTTCAACGCCTTGTGCGCATTCGCTCGTAGTGATTACGAATTGCTCATTCTCCGTTTTATCACGGGCGTCGTTGGTAGCGCTCCACTGTCGGTGAGTAATATTCAATTAGTACAGTGACAATTGCTAATGAATGGCATAGATCGGCGCAGGTATAATCGGTGATCTGTGGGCTCCGGAAGAGCGAGGCCTCTCCATCTCCCTGTACACTCTGGGGCCCCTGCTTGGTCCTGCCATCGCACCCATCACAGGTGCATACATCGTGTCCCACACATCATGGCGGGCAATATTTGCGTGGTGCTCGCTTTATATCCTCATCACATGGGTGGTTGGCCTTTGTACACTTCGTGAGACCTTCCGACCAGTTCTCATCCAGCGCAAACAAGCCGCTGCAGTCCGCAAAGGTCAGCTGCCGGGCTCTCTACAGCAACATCATAAGAGTCTAGCAGACGTTTTCAGACAAGATCTCCGCCGACCCTTCACCTTCCTCGGAACCCAGCCCATCATACAAGTCCTGTCTCTCTTCATGGGCTATCTCTTTGGCCTCAACCACCTATCGATTACTACATTCGAGTCCGTCTGGACAGACATCTACAACCAAACCCCATCCCGCGCAGCGCTAAACTACATCTCCATCGCCGGCGGCTTCATCCTCGGAAGTCAAATCACAGGCTCCCTCAACGACCGGGTAACCTCCCTCATCCCCCTGTCCCAACCCTATCCAGATATCTAACAATCACAGATCTACATCCACTACACCTCCAAAGACCCCGCCAAAGGAACTCCCGAACTTCGAACAATCCTCATGCTTCCAGCCGCCCTGCTCGTTCCCACCGGGCTATTAATCTATGGCTGGTCCGCCCAGACCCACAGCCACTGGATCCTCCCTAACATAGGAATCGGCACCTACGCCCTCGGCCTTATTATGAGTTACCAATGTATTCAGGCCTATGTGTTGGATTGCTACTCGGTGTATGCTGCGTCGGCGATGGGTGCCCTGACGATTCTGCGATCGCTGCTCGGCTTTGTTTTACCGATTTTGGCCCCCTTGATCTATAGGACGCTTGGGTATGGATGGGGTAGTTCCTTGCTGGCGCTTTGGGCTTTGGTGATGGGTGGGTTGGTTCCGGTTTTGCTGTGGCGGTATGGGGCTGTTTTGAGGAAACGGAGTGGGTTTCTTGAGGAGATGTAGATGATTCATGACCAAGTTATGTTCAGCATAGAACGTGGTGGAAGGTTGGGAGTGGACAAGGAATTGGCGAAGGGTTGAGATAACGTTAGAACATGCCTATACTGCGTTTGCTTTTCTGTTTGATTTGACCTTTTGCAAAACCATATTCTTTATATAGACCATGTCTTTGTTGCTTTTCTTAATGATGCTTGTTATACTTTCTCTAGACCTTAAACAATATATCTGCTCTTTTGAACCATTCATGAATAACATAGTGCAGCGGAGGTCCGCCGTCTCCCTATACAAGCTACTCAACCTGCCAGCATTCCTTCCTAAAGTTATTCCTTTCTGATGTGACGTGTATCCTTTTCGTTTTCTAAGGGGCCTCATATACCTACTTGGGCTTTTCTTGGAAATCCACACTAACAAACCATATTACTCCTAAGCCATGCTGAAACAGAAAGGATAATTCCTTCATCTGATTCAATATCCGCTGTAGACTTTCACGGTGGATCTTGTCTTTCGCTTATTTGTGGATGGAATACTTACAGCCCCATATCGTGGACTCGGTCTGTGGATCGTTAGTAACGCTACCCGGGGCATTGAAGAGTCCGTTGAATTACTATGTTATATATCCACGACCACGCTTATATCAGATACCCTTGCGTCTTCAATAGCTAGGTCTATATAATACTAGTCATAGAAGCTCAAAGCATGAAATATGGAACGAATGAAACACAATTCCACAACTTCCTAGGATCTACAACGGCAGTAGCAATACCATCTATACAAAGAAGTTCATATAACAAAAAGCACTTGTTCTCATTCTATGCAAAGTCTATGAAAATCAACATATCGCAACATTCATCAGGCCAATCAACTAACAAAACAAACAAATCATTCTAAATCACCGCGAGGCAAGGCAAACAAGTGCGCGACAAAGTAAGATCAGACATCACATCCCACAATCACTTAGCAGCAGCAGCCAAAGCCTCCTGGCGAGAAACGCTGTTAGGGTCGAAGTAAGGCTGCTCGGCAATACCCATGGTGCGGTATCCCATGCGGCCTCCGAGACCGTAGTGGTCCTGGGTAGGGCAGTGCAGGACGCAACGGTTGTCCCAGATAGCTATCGATGTCAGATGGGGTGTTAAGCATGGTTTGGATTTGAAGATGTTACTCACCAACATCGCCGGGGTTGTTCCAGCGGAAGCGAACTTGGAGGTCGTGGTTGTCGCCGACGAGGGAGATGATCTTGCTCAGGAGCTGTTCGCTCTCGAAGTCGGTGACGTCGTTGACGCGACGGCAGTGGAGGCCGCCTGCAAAGAGGGTCTTCCAGCCTGTTACGGGGTGGGTGCGGACCATGGGCTGTAGAGGATTAGATGGGAACACAGGTTGTGATTGGGGGTAGGCTACGTACGTGAGACTGCTTGAATTGCATGTCGGTGTTGGCGGGAGCACCACGAGGGCCATCGTAGATGCCGGGCTCGGTTTCAGCTAGCTTGCGCAGGGAGGGAACCTCGTGCTGGGCGGTAAGAGACTCGAAGAACTTCTGGTAAGGGGTTGAGAGACGGTCATAGAGCTCGTATCCGGAAGCCCAGAGGGTGTCGCCACCTAGATTCGTCAGTATGTGGGGTGCAGTAGATTGATACTGGTTAGCGTACCGGTGGGGGGGATTTCGGTCATGCGGAGCATGGTGAAGTCAGGCGGGCAGACCTCATAGGAGCCATCGCTGTGGTACTCGAGGACGGCGCGCTGACGCTTCTGGGCGTTCTCGACACCGTGCAGCTTCTGCTGGCGGCCGGGGTCGAGGACACCCATTTCTGGGTCATCCTTGCGGATAAGGTGGAGAGGGTGCTTGCTCAGACGGTGGCCAGCTGGCTTGCCAGATTGCACACCCAAGCGGTGGGTGAGCTCCTTCTGGAGTTCTCCGTCCAGGTCAGTCTGGGCACGGAAGAAGACAACACCTCGTTGCGCAACTACGGTGATCGGTTAGTGGCTGTGTGGTTGTTCTTGTTGTGGGTCAAGATGATACTTACTGGTAATGGCCAGGTCGCGCAAGAGAGCATCGGCATTGGGTGAGGAGAGCCATTCAGCCAAGTTCGCCTTGGGGAATTCAGTACCAATGCAGGGGGTGACCTGGAAGGACTCGTATTGATCGAGGATGCCGCTGAGCTGCATAGGCTCGGGGTAGGTGACCTTGGTGGAGTGCATCTTGTGAAGATTGAAGATAGTTAATTAAAATTGAGTTTGAGATGGTTTCTTTTCTGGTTGCTATTCTCGTATTCCTGTTGTGATGATGATGAGAACAAACTCATGGAAACCACGAGGCTATTTATGTCTTCATTTCAACGTGAAATCATACCATATTGTCCATCTCATCCGACGGCGGTCCCATGAAACTCCTGTCGGAGCATGTCTGTATGCCTGCATGTCAGCACCTCTCTTTCCGCAATGTCTGGACTTCGAAGTGTGCCATACGCGGATTCTGTGTCCTTGCGTACGTTCAACGAGCATGGTGGACCTGCGTAGGGCAGAGGTCCATAGCCGGGGTCTCGGCGAGCGACGCGCGAATACGAGCGGCGTATCTGCTCCGAACGACATACTTTCTCCGAACAACCTACTTTCTCCGACCCCATGCATCGCTAATCGTCAGCCTAGTTTGAGTTGTGTCACAGAATCCTGCAGGATTCTGCAGGATCTCTGCATTTCAGGCCACCCTTGTTTAGCCCCTGACACAACGTGGTCTGGCCGGGGTGTGCCATGTGGTTGATGCATTGGCGGAAGTCTAACATAGTGCTCGAGCCTCGATGTATCTCATCTCGAACGTAAGATGATGAAGGATTCAGCCCCCAACGGGAGATTAGAAGGCAGTGTTCTTCTTCAGCTGGACCTGAGTCTGTCATTCAAGAGATAGAAGACGAAGTATAAGTAGAGGGCAATTCCTCGTCTCATTTGGGTGGCATCAACATCAAGTCATTCGTTTTACATCTCTATAAATCGTCAACAAAATTCCACCATGCATTTATCTCTGCGATTGGTCTCTCTGGCGCTATGCATAGCCCCGCTAGCATCTGCCGGGAACAATTCCACCCCCCTGGTTCAAGCCTGCTCTGGCTACAGCTTCCCACGTGTCGCCTGCATGTACCGTTATGCGTCGAAAATGCCCCTTGACTTCTACCGCAAGGCCAGCATCGACATCAGTAACGTGGACACTTACTCATCGACCGAAGTGGCCAATGACGACTCGTTCCAGCAGGTTGGAAAGGCCACATTCCTAGTCTGGGATCAACAGCGTGGTAGCGAAATCCTAGGATCCGACCCGGCGTATGATATTGTGTTTACTATCTCAACGGGCGGACATGAGGCGCCCGTATACGTCCCGGACACCAACGAGCTGTGGTTCTCTGAACTGGGTAAAGGAGAGCTACACCAGCAGGTCATCAGTCTGGATGGTGATTCCCCTACCCTCTCAGAGGTTCTGACCGACCCGCCTCTCTACGCTCCATCCGGTGCCCGCTATAGGAATGGAAAGATCTATTTCTCCGCTGGAGGTGGCAATTCCACCCTAGACGGGGGTCCTTATCACCCAGGAATCTACTCGGTGGATCCTAAGACCCGGAAATCGACCATTGAGGTCAACAACTATTTTGGATGGTACTTCAACCAGGTGAGCACGCCCAATGCCCATACGCGGGGCGGGTCCTCTTTGTCGTATTTCGGCACATTGGTGGATCCACGTCTAGTGGCTCACGGACTAACTTTTCGACACAGGCCAACGACATGGATATTGACCAGCACGGTCGTATCTGGTTTAGTGATCCTTGTAAGTTCCTGGGCCCGGGTTTTCACTTTAGTAAATACTGATTCAGCTATAGTCCTCGCCCGCAACCACGGTACCTCGACAGTCGCCCCTCAGGTCCAGGCATCGGTTTACCGTTATGACCCAGAAACCGGTGCAGTGAATATTGTGGATGACACCCTGCATTGTCCCAATGGTGTGGCTTTCTCTCCCGACTACAAAACCCTCTACCTCACAGACACTGATGCCGGTGTCCCCATGATTGACCCGCGAGTGCCATTGAGCGAGGTGCCATCGCTCCAGTACAACTCCACCAACCGTCGCACAGTCTACGCTTTCGACGTGAGCGAGGATGGATCCTATCTCAAGAACCGCCGACCGATCTACACGGCGAAGGACTTCGTTCCTGATGGTCTTAAGGTGGCTAGCAACGGATATGTAATTACCGGCGCGGGCAAGGGTGTTGACATCCTTGATACCACCGGCACACCATTGCTAAGCATCCAGACTAACTTCACAGCCGTGAACATGGTCTTTGGTGGTAAGAACTTGGATGAGCTGTGGATTGTTGGGCACGGCGCTGTTGCGCGAGCTAGACTGAACTTGACTGGTCCTGCTCTGGCGTAAGCGTTGGACTGTGATTGTCTTTCTTTTCATCCTCCTCTGCTTCTTTTTTTCCTTCTTTCTTCCCATCTTTCCCTGTTCATTTCTTTTGTTATTTTATTTTCTCCTTCTTTTCTTTCTTAGATATTTTTAGATTTTGTCACACTACTTGTGACCCATTCCCCACTGAGGTGGGTATTCTTTAGTGAAGGTGTTTTTCCATAGAGATCCAATTTTACCGTCACCGGCTTTCTGATTTGACTTTTTCCAAGAATAAGCACTAGAGTGACATTGCGACAACATTACTCCGTAGTTCTCGTGTTTTCTTGGCAGGGGGTTATCCTCGTGTAGAGGTATCAAAATCAGTCAATCGGAGGTCATTTCTGCCACAGCGATAAGGAAGGATTTTCCGAAAGAAATGTGGGAAGATGATTTTCGAGAAAAGAAAAGTAGAGTGCTTACGGAGAGCAGTAGATATACGTGGGGGCGGGAACCCTAACCCTAAGAAAGCCCCAGCAATAGAGGAAGAATACCATCATCGAGTTGGAGTTGACTAAAGACGGTAACATAATGACTGTAAGCATAATCCAGTTGCAAGAAAGACAAAAAGGTTTCTCAGCTAATACGAATTACATGAGCAATGGTCGATTACTCACCCATAGGATTGTCATGCTTGCATAAGAGCTGCGGGGCTCGGGCGCCGACCTCCGCCTGCGGTTGCAACGAGGCCGAGAAGACCACAAGCTTCCGAACCATCGTCCTCCGATGCCCGACATCATCCAAACCACGGATCACATAAATAACATCCCAATCATGGAGGTCTGTATTCCAACTCACTCACAATCAATCACTCAATCAGACAATCAATTCCTCAATTCCTCAATTCCTCCATAAACAATCAACCTTCAAAATGGGCTCCCTTCCTGAGAAAGACTTCCCCCAAGTCCACCGCTTCATCACGACCCACAAGGAAGACGGAACCCCCACCTTCGAGACCAAAATCCCCGAACCAATCGAATGGGAGCGCACCAACATCGGCGTCGATTTCTTCCTCGCCTACACCCTCGGGTCCTTTCCCGCTCCCCTCAGCCACGATGCCGACTTGAACCAATACAAAGACCATCTCGTCAACCACCCTCCCTTCATGATCCCCGGCGGTGCCGTCGTGCGCTACGTCGACTACCACCCGGGCTGTGAGCCCATGTGGCACCGCACTGTGACGGTTGACTTCGGAGTGGTCATTGAGGGCGAGCTGGAGCTGGAGGTTGAGGGCGGCGAGAAGCGATTGATGAAGAGGGGCGATGTTGCCGTGCAGAGAGGTACCAACCACTGCTGGCGCAACCCCAGCAAGACTCAGTTTGCACGCGCCTTGTATATCGCCCTGGATGCCAAGCCGGTCATCGTCAATGGCCAGGAGTTGGGCGAGTCGTTGGGCGAGGTTAAGCACTGATTGATTTTCCTTGGGTTTTGAGAATGGTTTACTAGATATTGTTGTATATTCGTGAATTCTATGATTTCTATCAAATGTGAAGCAATTGATCCCTCCACCTAAATGTACTGGATATAAGTCTATCGCAATGTCCTACGATGAAGTTCTAAACTAAAACATGCATAAGCACTTACAGCTGAGCATTACGTCACTCCACCATAACCTCAATTTCCAGCAGTATATTACCGCCTGCTTGACCGCTGTTATGCTGATGCGGCCACCGCTTTGTCGACCGCTATGCTAACCGTTATCAATTGCCAGCAGATCGTAGATAAATAACGTCATCATATCATCCTACCGAACCAACTCAAGCGTGTGTACACAGCCCACACGAGCTACCCGCAAAGGTCGTGTGAGTCTACCTCTTTACACGTGACTGCCAAGGCTATTAATAAGCAGTAACAACTCGCACGACTATATGAATTATAAGGTATTGTAATTAAATTTAAATTTTTCTTTATTATTATTATTTATTAATAAGTAGTTCTAGAGTACTTAGTTAGAAATTGTTTATTAATAAATAATAATAATAGAGAAAAAGTAAAATATTGAAAGAGATTATACAAGTTGAAATTTTGGTATTATAGAATCCTAGTATCACATGGTTAAATCTGGTTACTAAGCAGTTTCGGCTCGCACCACCCCAAAAACGATCCCAACTTATCTGCAACCACCTCAAGCGTGGTTACCACAATGATTATCTGATTCTTACTTGATTTTCACTTTACGTAGCTCAATAAGTGTATAGTTGATTGTTTATTCTGGTCCTTTTGCCGGTAGTATAGCGGGAAAGTCTTCAGCATGCGTGCATTAGCTTGTCCGTTGGAGAGATATATATATCTCTCTCTGTAGATCTCAGACATGTTAATGAATTCCTCAGTTGAGAATACACACTAGATATTTTCTCCTTTTCATGACCGAAGTCAATCGAGTATCATGTACAGAGTCTATATATAAGAAATCAGATAAAAATCTCATGATATAAAGAAGTTATTAAGAAACAAAGAAAACCTTAGTCAGGGGTTACTAAGCGACCGAGAGGCCGGAGGTTGAACCCCAGGTTGTACACGGGTCATGCGACCTCAGGATCGAGGTGGGTTGACCCAATCCACTTTTCACATGACTGTATCCCTACCCCGGAGAGTTAGAGGCGGTCAACAAAGCGGTGAGAATACTGCACAGCCTCCAGTGTAGATGCAACAAACAACCATTCAGATTTCCACCAGCTGTTGATGCGACGACGGACACAGACAAAAGTACATGGCTAAAAAATCTCCCAATTGGGGTGCATGCGCCACTATGGCCCCACCCCTTAGTGGCCCCCCTTTCTGTTTATCATTCTTTCTAAGCGCCCGCATGAATTTGTGATGAATACTAGTAGTCCGACTGTACCACAATCTTCAAGTGCTATGATTCCTTGATTTTCCTCTCGGTCAGATCTCACATCAAACAAAAAGGAAATTCAGACCGATGGATATCTACAAAGCAGCGAGCCAAGGTAGCATCGACGCCATAAAAGTTGCCGTTGAGCAAGGTTATGATGTTGACGGTCCCAATAAAGACGGGAAGACGCCTCTCTGGTTCGCTGTGCAGAGTGGCCAGGCAGAAGCCTGCAGGTTTCTTATGAGCCTAGGAGCTACCGTGGAGGCGCAAAATCCCAGCATCCTCGAAGTCGCTGTTCGAGGAGGGCATGCGGATATTGTTGCTTTGCTGTGGCCGCACTGCAATGCCGAAAGGGCATATCGTTCTCTAGAAAGTGCTATCTCATTGGGCTTTCATGAAATCGCCGATTTCATGATAGAGACGGGCGCGTTTGAATACCGGAACTCCGAAGTCAGTGGCACCGAATCGCTCATAAAAGATGGATTCCCTGAGAGAGAATCCACGGTGTATCAGCAATGGGAGCGATTTCTGTTTGTTCGACGTGGGCAGGAGCTGCCTTTGCATCGCATACTTTGTGACTACGCACTTCTTCTCGCCGCGAAGGCGGGCCGCAATGCAGGGCTTCGACTGGTGAGGTTTCTGCTTGGAGAATCCATGGCCGATGTTAACTGCAAGATCGTGATCAATGGGCAGTTTGAGACACCTTTGACGGCGGCCGCTGAGAAGGGTAACCTGGAGATCCTCGCAACTCTGGTCGACCACCCAAGCATAGACTTGACCATTTGTGGCAAGTATAACTGGCCCGCCTTTCTCCACCTGCTAGCCAGCCCTCTGTCTATCTCAACAGAAAGAGGCCGTGTCATTGCACGCCAATTGGCTTACAAGGCTGCCCCTAATCGGTTTTTTATTGATAGTCGGGAGATTCGCTTGCAAGGTGCATTCCAGAATGTGCTTCAATTCGGCGACGACAACCTTGTGAAACAAGTAATTGAACTTGTTCGTGGCGCAGCAGGAGTTCTTGTACTACCACTTCTGATCAGAGCTAACGAGGTTGATGGTCTGACGTGGGTCTTGAACAGCGATGCGGTCTCTTCAAAGAAACCACCACCAGCCTTTTGGGTCTTACTCTGTCAATACTTCGAACGCCATCAAGATCAAGACGCTCTAGGTCTTTTCACCCATGTCACCGAATTCTTGGTAGAAAAGGAGATCTGGAACCAGGCCATTCTGAAATGTCTCCACGCACGCCACTTCTCTTTCATCCAGCAATTTTTCTATCCGTTGTCCGAGGCGCCCCCAAAGGAAGTGACAGAAGAGACACTAGTAGGATTTCCAGCGGCGTCTACTGATCCCTTCATCATACAAGAATGGTCTAGCCAAGGGTTTGCCCGTGTCGCTTTATGGAACGCTATTCACTGTGGATTATGGAAGAGCCCAAACTTCGAAAATCTTCTATTTTCCAACGCCGATCTAAATGGGCCAGATCCGCATCCGAATGGCCCGGGGAGACCAGAGCCGGAGATGATCCCACACGCATTCTTCGACGACCCATCTCGTGCGGCGCAAATGACCTCTCTTAGACCAGCTCCACCCCCGGCAGGTCCCAATCCACCTAACCCTTTCCTCCACTCCTACCAAATGCAATTGATTCGCCTGGAGCAGCAGAATAAAAGACGGTTAGTCATTGCCGGAGATACGAGGAGCCCTCTTTCTTGGGCCGCAACAAGCCACAATGCTCCACTTGTAGATGCTCTTCTCCTCAGTCCGCAAGTCAGCGTCAATTCCAGGGATTCCCACGACCGAACTGCGCTTATGTACGCGATTGCTGTGAATGACAGGCCAATTGTGGAAAGGTTACTGAATCATCGAGATATTGACCTCAACTTGCAGGATGTTGAAGGCAGAACTGCTATCTTTTACGCCGCACAAGGCGAGGATCTGTCTATTGTACAGTTACTTGTTGGAACGCAGAAAGTGGACTTTTCTATCCGAAACAGAAACGGTCAAAATGTACGGGAGTTTGCAAAACAAGCCCAGCTGAAGCAGGATGTCGTGACTGCACTTTCTAACTGACAGGAGACCCATTACGTTTCTTGGGCCTGAGCGCTGCCTCAGGCTCCCAGTATGACCAAGAGGCCTGTCGTCTGATATGAGATGCACGTGGTGATCACCTTCTAGTAGTAAAAGCCTTAACAAGTCAGATTTCATCGCTTAGTGCGAAATCTCGCAGCATCCCAATTGTGAAGTAACGAAAAGCCCAACGCCCAGGAGTATTGGGTGACATAATATGTACGTAGAGGTGTTTTTGGATAGGAATGCATCTGGTATAGGGAACGGGCGTTCTTTGTATACACACACACACAATGGGTATCAATGATGAATCAAGAGCGAGCTCTAAGTGTTTCTCAAGAAACTATATGGAAAACCGGCCATTCTGCGTGATGTGCTCATATGTGAACGGGAAACAGTGAACAGATTCTCAACGTTAAGAATCTGCATTGCGCAACTCCTTTTACTTCTACAAAGTCCCCGCAGCAGAATTGCACTCAGGTTAACATACTTCAAAACATAGCTGCCACCTACAATAATAAATTATTCAATGACATCATGTACATACATAAGCATCGTGAGCCAAAGGTCCGTGCATTACCCACGTAAACCCTAACTCGGAGAACACAGGTCAGGAGTAAATCAAAGCATCCCACCATCTCCGACGGGCCAACTCTGCCCCAGCATTCGGAACCCATAATTCAGCCGTATGCAAAGCACCATATCTTCTCCGAGGCTCCGCCCCGCCACGGCATCGGTGGATCTTATCTAGCCGTAAGTCCAAGCATCCACTCATCTCCGGCGGGGCTGACTCCGCCCCAGCGGAGCCCAATGCCCAATCTAGTTGAAACGATCTGATATATCGCATAGAAATAGTCCCTGTACGCGGCACCACGGCGCGGGGCTTAGGGTCAGACCAGCCCTAAATTAGAGTATTTGTCCACCGTCTACAAAAATAAGCACAATGAAAAAGCCTTTTAGTCAAAAATAATAGAGATCTCTTTATTTCTCTCGATCTCTTTCGCTGACTGGAAACGACTTAAATCTCACTCTTGACACAAATGAAACAGGACATGAATATCATCAACCCAAATTAACAAAAACCCAACAAAAGTAAGTCATCAAACCCAAGAAAAGAATCAAGCATAAGACCCCTTCAACCCCCACCTAATCCTCGCAACACCTCCCTTCCCAATAGCCCAAAGCTCATCCCTCTCCGCCCCGGCAAACGCAATATTAATCACCGTGAAATTAGTCTGCACCCTCACCAACGGCTCCCCCTCATCCGTCAAAACCACGATTCCCTTCCCCGTCGCCGACACCAAATATCCCTCTCGTGACGTCTTGATTCCATCCGGCGCATACTCCATGGACAAATACACGGGCCGCTTGTTCAGCAATGCTTTGCGGGACGGCGCCACGTCGTATGCGTAGATGGTGCGGCCTTTGCGCGTGGAGTTGTAGGCGATGTGGGGTGCTGGGTAGATGTTGGGATCGATGATGGCGGAGCCGGCGCCTGTGTCGGTTAGATAGACGGTTTTGTTGTCCGGGGAGAAGGTGAGCCCGTTGGGTTCGAGGAGGGTGTCGTCGACCATTGTTACGAGCCCGGTTTTGGGGTTGAAGCGGTAGGTGGCAGCGTTGATTTGCGGGGCGTAGGTGTTTACTTGGCAGGGGCGGCCGTAGTCTTTTTGTTGTTTAGCTAGATTGATTGATAGAGGGGAGTAGGGAGTGGATGAGTAGGGAGTGGAGGAGTAGGGAGTGGAGGAGTAGGGAGTGAGAGGTAAGGATGAGAGGATGTAGGGATAGGAGGAAGGTAGGGTTACCATTGTCCGTGAACCAGATCTGACCCTCATGATCGATGTCAAGATCGTCCACTGCATTGAAATAATACCCGTAGTAGTTGTTCAGAAGAGCTTGAGTTTGCCCCGTAGTAGGGTCCAAAGTATACAGACCTGGACGAAACGTGTAGCCGGCAAGAGACTCGTTTCCGCCTATCGTGGCGAGGTAGAGGAGGCCATCACGGAACCGCGCGCCCGTGGCGGCGTAGATGGGTGGCTGGGCTAGCTTCTCTTCCAAAGTGGGAGGGTCATTGTTCAAGTTAATCACCAGTTGAGGGAGGAACCCCTGCTGTAAGCGGGAGAAGTACAGTTCGTTAGTAGTGGGGACGTACACGGGAGCCTCGTGGGAGCAGTCCTCGATGCTGAACATGAAATCGACGTGCGGGTTGGGACCGAGGATGGCCTTCGCCGCCGATTGGTTCCATACGAGGAAATCGGCATTTTGCAGATCGGAGAAGGTTGGTTCCGACGGTGCGTTGGTGGAGATGTAGGTGTCGGCGTCGCCAAGCACGTTGCGTACTTTGCGCTCGAACTCGCCTTGCAGGAGGGATCCGTAGCGATCAATACAGGCAACCTCCGGGTAGCTGAACCCCGCGCACGACGAGACCAGTGTGGTGATTGGGGGTCCAGCTTGGGGTACTTGGGGTACTTGGAGGGGTGCTTGAGGGCTGGAGTACGCCTGGTATTGCCGGTAGGGTAGGGAGGCGACACCGAGCAGTGCCTGCAGACAGTGGCTAGTGTAGGAAAGCATCTTTGAATCTGTTCCATAGAATGTGTGATTCTGTTACAATGTTTCCTGTCTCTCTGGTGAATATTACTTCTTTTAACTACCTTTGTTCTCTGACCTTCGGGCGATAAAGCCTCCAATCTACATACAACCTCGCTCTGCTCGGCTTCAGGAATTGCTATGCTTCGCGCGACTCGGACGCCGGTCCGCGAAGGGGAGGCGTACGCCCCCGAGGACCCGCGTGGAGGCATTTCCAGAAATCGTCTCGGGGTCACTCATCCGCATTTTCCTATTTATGAATAAGACCTCTAAGACCCAATGAGAGAGTGAAAGTCCATATTCCCTGTATTCAGCATTGCAATCATTACACAATGACCGTCACAGCCTCCACGCCAGAAGGAAACGTCACCGCAGAGCTCTGCAACTGGGTGACAGAGCTCAAGCCCTCAGACATCCCCGCAGATGTCCTTCAACGAGCCAAGCATCTGCTGCTTGACGGCATCGCCTGTGGCCTGGTCGGATCTCACGTCCCGTGGTCCGAGCAAGCGGCCAAGGCCATTGATGACTATGAACCCGAAGGATATTGTAGCGTCATAGGATACAACCGGGTATATCCCATCCGATATCCACGCAATGAGTGATTGGCTAACGGTAAATAGCGATACGGCCCCCAAGCAGCGGCTATTCTCAACGGTTCATTCATCCAAGCCGTAGAGTTAGATGACTACCACAGTGCCGCACCGCTCCACTCCGCCAGTGTTCTCTTGCCTGCATTGTTCGCCGCAGCGGAAGTGCAGTCCAAGGGACACCGGAAGAGCGTAGTCTCGGGACTCGATTTCCTCGTTGCTCTAGTGGTGGGCTTCGAAACGGGACCACGAGTTGGATCCGCCATGTACGGCGCAGATCTGCTTTCGCGGGGGTGGCACTCAGGCCCAGTCTTCGGCTCTCCGGCAGCGGCAGCTGCGTCCTCGAAGCTCCTGGGCCTCAGTCCAGATGACACCGAGTCAGCTGTCGGGATCGCCTGCACACAAGCGGGCGGGCTGATGGCAGCGCAGTACGAAGGTATGGTGAAGCGCGTACAGCACGCGTTTGCCGCTCGCAACGGACTCTTCGGTGCTCTCTTGGCTCGCGACGGATATGTCGGAATTAAAAAAGTCTTTGACCGCAGCTATGGCGGTTTCCTCACCATGTTCACACAAGGAAACGGCCGGACTCCGCAGTATAAGCCGGAGGAGGTAACGACTGCACTGGGAAAGGAGTGGCAGACGACGAATATCCGCGTGAAATTACATGCCTGTGTCGGCGGCTGTCACGGGCAGATCGAAGCCCTGGAGAAACTCCAGCGGAACTACCCTGACCGATTTGCTGTTGATCAGCTGCACAATATCCGTCGCATTACGGTTTCTCTGTCCGAGCCGGTGTTTGCGCACGACGGCTGGGCCCCGGAGGAGCGGCCGTTGACTGCGACTGGTGGACAGATGAACGCGGCGTACATTGGTGCCGCGCAGCTGGTGTATGGACAGGTGCTGCTCGATCAGTTTGAGCCTCATGCTTTGGATAGTGATGCGGTCTGGAGTCTCATTGACAAGACAACCTGTGTTCATAGCTCGGAGTTTGACAAGCCGGGCCATCTCTGCGGGGCACGCATCGTGGTCGAGTTTAACGATGGGGAGTCTGTGGAGGATGTGGTTGCCATGCCGAAAGGTTTTGATCCACCCATCACGGACGAGGAGATTCGTGAGAAATGGCGCAAGCTCGCGAGCTCCGTGATTGACTCGGAAAGGCTGCAGAGAATCGAGAACTCGGTCTTGTCTTTGGAGACTTCAGCTGATGTGTCGGAATTGTTGGCTCTGATCAGCGGTGAGCTGTAGCACAGGTGGTGCAATATTCTCAGGAAACAGTAACGATTGGCATGTCAACGAATTAGAAATAGAATAATCTAGTTTACAAATATCATCTCTTTGTCTTCAGTACATACAATCTGTGCTTTATGCAGCGGCCGAGGTCAACTGACTACGCCGGTAAGCTAGAAATTTGATCTGCTTCAACTAGTACAGGTTATAGCAGCGTCGCTGGATTGGTAATCTGCAATTTCCTACCGGACTACTAGTAATAACCCTGACTACCTTCCTACTATCCTTTCTCTGGTATAGGTCACCTAGCTAGTAGACCACAGTGCGGGCTGTTGCCCCCATTTTAAAATCTCGACCAAGTGGATCATCTCTGCCACCTCAAATTGGGTCTAAACACTTGTGTTGCAGCTGTGTGGTGGAAAACAATTGGCAACAATCAAAAGACACCTAAGCCAAGGGGTCGCCTGCCACACTTCACATAACCAGATTAGCTATGGATAGAACTACCATAGTATCGTCTATCCAGAGAACTACAGTGTTACGGAGTACTTCGAAAATTATAATTGTGTAGCGAGATTCCGACTGTCTCCACCTATGTCAATTCGGGGTGCGAAAAGATCGTGCTGATTCCTGTGGCGCTGGTTGCATATCATTTCCTTCTGCCAAACCTTGTCAGCTGTATACGAAATATAATAGGGCCACCCTTGTCAAAGTGGTTCCGATAGTTCCACTCACGATCTGTAAGCGAACCCCTCCACAGGGATCAACACGATCTTTTTTTACACCCGATCTCAGGAGTCAGTACTGAGTACCTTCGAGGAATCAGTCCAGACAGACTATCAGTGTAGTCCCCAGGCAAGCGGCTATTCCAGCTGAGTGGCTACTTTAACTATATCTTATATCTCTATACATTCTAAACCACTAACTATAGGATATACGATGTTGGAGCGGCTGGCGGTGGGGTAGTAGGTGCCTGAGGCAGAGTAGTTGCACGCAGAGACTCAAGCGAGTAAGTACGTATGGATTGAAAATAATGCCGATTGGGGGACGGTTCCACGGGAATGTGATCATGCGGGGATATTGGATTGGATAAGACGTGTCAACGAGTCAGTTATCCCCACATTGCATGGAGTAACCGTGGGGTAGTAGGAACGATATGCCTCGCTGATTGCGTGGATCTTGACTGCGCCACCGTAGAGGGCAGCTGAGCTCTGCATGCTATACTGGATGGTGCATTCCTCGGCTAGGAGATTTTAGGCTCATATCTTTGACTGATTGTTCGGATTGGAGGGTTAGGGGGTTATCTGAGGGAATTACGGGGTATTCCAGTTCAATCTCTTTACTGTGATAAGGATGAGATGCTCCACTCCACCAATGGGCTCCACATCTTCTGTACACCTAATCGCCCTAGTCTATGATTCTGGAGGTCCTTTCCTGAATATACAAGATTAAATACATGTTCTAACGGTAGACGTCTCGATTGCTCTTGATAGGGTTTAGGGCTAAATATTGCAGTAAGAAACATAAATACCCCGTATGCGTCGTATATTTTAAAGTCTTCCAGTTTTAAGTTCTCCTTATACTCTCTCCTCAACATTGTCAAATAAAACTAGCAGTTACAATCCATCTTTGGAATCTTTACTTTCGTGTCTCACTTCATAACCATGGCTTCGATCGAATCGATTCAGCTTGTTGACCAGGTAAGACCGTTCGACTGCATGAAAACTGCTATCTACAATTGCCAATTGCTACCTACATCTAAATAAATGGGCTGACAATGAAGTAAAATAGAACGTAAGTCATTGTCCTCAACTTCAAAGATACAGCTGCTTGGACCGAGCTGATTATAAAATATTATAAAATAAACAGGGAGTAAGTGATAACCTTTTCCTCAAAAGATATTACTACCTGGACTATTGGCTGACAGATGGAACCGATAGTGTGTAAGTTGTATTCTTAGAATCTAAAGGTATAGCTACTTGAACACAAGCTGACAATAACATAAATAGGGGGTAAGTAGCAGTCCCTGATCTTGAAGATATAGCTGCCTGGGCCGAGCTGACTATAATAATAAAATGAATAGAAAGTAAGTGATGTCCCTTTCTTCAGAAGATATCACTAGCTGGACCATTAGCTGACAGACTGAATGGATAGTGCGTAAGTTATATTCTCAGATTTTAAACTATAGTTATTTGATCACGAGCTGACAGATGTAATAAATAGGGAGTAAGTAATTCCCTCTGTTCGAAGATATGAATAACTATCTGAGCTGTGAGCTGCTCCTGACTGACATAATGGATAGGGAGTAAGTGATAAACCTTTATTCAAAAGATATCACTACCTGGATTATCAGCTGACAGATCTATCTAATTTATAGAAGGTATGTTATATTCCCTGATTTTAAAGCTATGGCAACTTGGATATGAACTGACAGATCTAATAAATAGGGAGTAAGTAATCATCTTCAATCTTAAAAGATATGCCTACGTTTCTTCAAGGCCCTTCAATGGGCCTAAGGTCCGGGCCCAATGCCCAAGTTCCAACCCCTAGGCCCAAAACCCATCATCGCATTCGGTGGCAGAACACTTGTCATGGGCCAGGATATGGCCGTTATGACCGCCTCCGGCCGTTAGGGCGACCCAATGCAATGATCGAACTGTTCTCCAACTTAGTGCGATCGGCAATGCGGCCTCAGCTGGGCGGAAACTTGGGACAGGCTTGGGCTTGGGCCGACGTGGGCCGTGGAGAAGCCTAGAGATGGTTATCTGAATTTTGCATCATGAGCTGACATATTCTTGCCAAATTGGCAGTATGTAAGTAATGATTCTGTGAAAGATACTTACCTGGAATCCTGAATTTCAAGCTGACAGATATAATTGGCAGATTGTAAGTGACAATTCTTTGGAAATTATAACTACCGGATTATAAGCTGACAGATATAATTGCCAACTTGGCAGTATGTAAGTAATGGTTCTGTGAAAGATACCTACCTGGATTTCAAGCTGACAGATATAATTGGCAGGTCGTGAGTAATCATTCTTTTTTTTGAAGAGATAAATAACTATCCGAGCTGTGAGCTGAGTCCTGACGCTGGATAGGGAGTAAGTGGAAACCCTTTATCTGAAAGATATAACTACCTGGATCATAAGCTAATTAAAATAATTAGCCACCGGTGAGTGATGATTCTGTGAAAGATATGATGTTGACTACCTGGATTATAAGCTGACACACGTACCTGGCAGCTTGTAAGTGATAATTCCTTGAAAGATATGACTGCCTGAACTGCAAGCTAACAGGTATAATCAATAGGGTGTAAGTGATATCCCTTATTTCTAAAGATATAGTAATCTGGACTGCAAGCTGATCATGAAATAAATAGGAGGTAAGTAATAGCCCTTATTTCGAAAAGTTAACTATTTTGATTATGAGCTAACAGGTATAACCAATAGATGGTAAGTAATATCTCTTATTTCTGAAGATATATTCATCTAGACTATGAGTTGATCATGAAATGAATAGGCGGTAAGTAATAGTCCTTAGCTTTAAAGATATAACTATCTGGACAGGGCTGACATATATAATCAATAGTGTGTAAGTTATGACCACAGATTTTGAAAATATAGCTAGCAGCTAGCTGGATAGTGAGCTGACAGAGATGGAATCGATAGCCTGACGTAAGTAACAGTCCTGGATCTTGATTCTTGAACATATGGCTACCTGGACTGTAAGCTAACAAGTCGATGGATAGTGCAAGTAATAACGTTGAGGATGTGAATTACAACCCAGATTGTGAGCTGATATCTGGAGTAAGTAAATTGACATACGGTCCGGTTTCATTCCTGCAAAAAATGTTATATGTGCTGACCAAAATGTCTAAGGTGGAAGTTGATGCCTTTGTCACTTCGCAAGGTTGGGGGATCGCAGATGTTTCAAGGGTAGACCTTAGTATAGGTTTTCCCTATTTGTATTAGGTTTCCCTATACTTTTATGCAAATGCAAAGGTCACATTGTTCAGCACGAAAGGCTTCGCTCACGCGTTTACCAGTACACTTTCCACTAGCTGG
Organism: Aspergillus sergii; assembly: GCA_009193525.1. NCBI lineage: Eukaryota > Fungi > Ascomycota > Eurotiomycetes > Eurotiales > Aspergillaceae > Aspergillus > Aspergillus sergii. The sequence goes on along the minus strand of ML741835.1, from coordinate 7,816 downwards.
GCTTCTAATAGTATCTCTGCTTTCTGCCAGTAATTCTTAGAAGAATCAACCCGAGACTCGGAGAAGGTTTGCATTAAAGGGATTCACGATATAGAGGACATTTGTCCACGTTCTCTTATGCTCCCTTTTCTCCAAATGTATGACTGACATTGTGGGCTGAACAAGTGGAGCCATCAGCTCAATTTGCAGCGTAGAAGCCACCGGTTGATTGATCTTGCACGAAGTGCTTTGAAGCGGGCGGAGCTCTGGCGATTTCTGCTAAAGCAGGTGTGTGGGTTGCAGAAAGCAGTTGACAATGTCACTAGAATCAAAATTCAAGAGAAAAAGCAGTCGACGAAAGCAATCACAAATATGGAGAGGTCTGTTGCAGCTCAGGTAGACGATACGGAAAGAGCCATCCGAGGACTCCTACAAGTAGTGAGTATTCACAAGTTAGACCCGCACCCTTGTGCATTAACATCGTGTGGTAGGAATTTGCTTGGGTTATGGTCGGTGAAGCAGTGAGCATGAAACGTCTTGGGTGGGTTATTGTGAGTACTATGCAATGTTACAAAATTCGATATCCGCGGAGAGATAGCATCCATTTTTGCTTTAAAGCTTATTTTCCTTCCGTTAATGCTTATTTATATCAATAAGTTACTCGGATATTAGACTGTCTACATCAGCAAATATATTTCGTGCACTGACCACTACTAATGCAAGGAGCCTGTTCGGAATGAAGATTGACATGTTACAAAAGATATGGTACGTATCACGCAGTTCAAAA
>ML741834.1:0-181887 GCA_009193525.1 Aspergillus sergii | reverse complement strand
GTGTAGACTCCTGTGTCGCTGAGCTCGGGGGTTGAGGCGTTTGGGTGAGTGAATAGGGTGTAGGGGCTTTGGGGAGGGTAGAGGTGGAATGCGTCTAGTTCGGCGGCAGTGGAGGTTGGTGAGATGGGGGTGGTTCCGTTCGTGGAGTAGTCGGTTGGGGTGAGGAGGGAGCTGGTTTCGGCTTTTTCTTTTTTGGTTAGTTTGCTGTGTGTGAGGGTACTAGTGAGGATACTAGGTGTGAGGGGGATGGGAAGGGGGTTTTGTTTGAGTACCGTGCGTGACTTGTTCTGTAGTCGTTCGGTCATTCTGTGGTGGTTTGTTATCGGTATCAAATGTCGTCTCCTTAAAGATGTCAGTGTGAGGGCTGCGAAGAAAGGTGAATTGCCTTACACGCTTCTTCCCTCTGCGATAGGCGATACACAAGGCAATAGCAAGGAGTATGAGAAATGCGATGCCCCCTATTACCCCTCCGACGATAGCCCCAACGGGCGTTCCATGTCCGGTTTCCGCATCGGCATTGACATTGTCGGCAGCGCTTGTCCCAGTGCCGGTACTGGTACTTGATGTGCTGGTTGTGGAGGCGGTGGTGGTCCTGGGAGTATTGATGGTCTCAAGACGACTAGTTGTGGTTGTGCTGGTCTCAAAGGTGGATTGTTTCGAAGAGACCGGTTTTGTGGGTGTCACAGTATGGACCTTTATAGATGTGCTTGTAGAGGTAACTGTTGTCGCATCATCATCGTCCGGACAGACACCACCGGCAGAGCATGGATCGACGGAACAACATCCCTGGAAAGGGCCTTGAGAGCAGACATACCACTGCTTCTTACCGGATCAGGGGCCCATAATGAAGTTAGAATAAAGGCCATATAAGCAAGCGATATATGTCCGTAAGGTTTCCGAACCCAGGAACACATGAGAAGACAAACGTAATAGGAGCTTCCCAAGGCGAGCCAGACGACTCGCCTTCTAGGGAGCACCAGGTGTCTATTATCCAAGACCCGGGCACGAAAAGAGATGAGCCCCCCTAGAGTCACAGTCACTCAATGTGCACCCATAATATCCACACTGTCTAGGCTAAGAAGGCTAGACATTGTGCGTAGTGGGCAGGATTCTGCGCCTTTGTTTGCTATGCGACTTGGCAGACCCATGTGGTCCAATGCGATTACTATCCATGCAGGGTCTCCGCATGGATGTGTAGGACAGGCAAGAAACCTGACCGTCCACAAGGCTCAATTCTCAGACATAGATGCTGTTCCCCTTCGGGGATGTTGCGAAAATGCTGTGATGATGACCTCGGGTAGAACTATAGCTCCTGAAATAGACAAATCGGATCGATCCGTATGTTCATTTGGGCCGCAAAGACTTTGTTTCACCGAGAGTTCGAACTGTTGAGAACTGAAGTGGAACTCTTTTTGCTGGTTTTCCTTGTCAGCGTTCAATTCTATGCCAGATACGGGTGTGGCTGTTCCTGTGTTCTTTATTCGGTTTAACTTATGGGTCCACAGGTCCGACAAAGAACCAGGACGATCAATTGGTCAATCAAATGTCCTCCTGGGCATATTGTTGATTAAGCCAAATTGACGATATGTTCAGTTTGAAAGTGAAAGAGTCCCTTACACTGGAAACTTAAATAGTCTGGGAAGTCACGGTATTGAGCCAACCCTAATCGACCTAGAGGCATTCTAACCTATGTCTCTCAGTTCTTCAAAACTATATTTGCAACACAAAAGAAAACTCCAATTGTATGATCGGTAATAAAGGGCTATAAAATAACAATACAACGTGAGTACACCGAACTCATCGCCTGGGAAATTGGATATACACATATAAACACACGGGAATAAACACTGCCAGATTTTCATGACGCTATTTTTCCTCCACTAAAACGACCCCTCCTCCTCGAAATACACCTCTTCGTCGGATCACACTTGGCGTGACACGCTTAGTAGACACGCTTGAAGGGGGGCACCGGCTTGCACTCCTTCTCGTCCAGGGTGTTGTGCTCGACGGCACGGTAGCCCAGGTCGATCTTGCCGTGGGGGGTCTTCTGCCACGTGAGAGTGTGCTTCATCCAATTCTCGTCATCACGGTCGGGGAAGTCCTCACGGGCGTGAGCACCACGAGACTCCTTACGGTTAGCGGCGGCAACAGCGGTTTGGGTGCTATATCATCTGTGGTCAGCTATATTGTTCGCCGGAGCTCTTCAGGGTGATACATACGCGCAGGTCAAAAGGTTGCGGAGTTCAAGAGTTTCCACGAGGTCAGAGTTCCAGATCATGCTGCGGTCCTTGGTACCGACCTGGTCATACAACTGGTCAATCTCAGTGACCTTGGCGACACCCTCATCCAAACTCTCCTGAGTACGGAAGACGCTGACGTCAGTCTGCATGGCCTTCTGCATAGCGTTACGGATTTCGAAAGTCGACTTGGGGCCGTCCGCAGTACGAGCGAAGTCGAGATCCTTGATGGACTCAGCACCAGCGTCGGAGCTCAGCTCACGGTGAGGCTTGCCAGGGGTGGCAATGTCACGGACACGGTGAGAAACAGCGCGACCGAAAACGACCAAATCCAGAAGAGAGTTGGCACCAAGACGGTTGGCACCGTGGACGGACACACAAGCGGCTTCACCGCAAGCGTACAGACCAGGAACAACCTTGTCGGCACCGTTCTCATCCTGGGTCAGGACTTCACCAGTGTACTTGGTAGGGATACCACCCATGTTGTAGTGGACGGTGGGCAAGACGGGGATGGGTTGCTTGGTCACGTCGACACCAGCGAAGATGGAAGCAGTTTCCGAGATACCGGGCAGACGCTCGTGCAAGAGCTCAGCGGGCAAGTGGCTCAGCTGAAGGTAGATGTGATCCTTCTCAGGACCAACACCACGGCCTTCGCGGATTTCCAGGGTCATAGAACGAGAGACGACATCACGAGAAGCCAAATCCTTGGCGGTAGGGGCGTAACGCTCCATGAAACGCTCACCCTCGGAGTTGAGCAGGTAACCACCCTCACCACGAGAACCCTCGGTGATCAGACATCCAGCACCGTAGATACCTGTGGGGTGGAACTGAACGAATTCGAGATCCTGGTTGGGAAGACCAGCACGGGCAACCATGGCCATACCATCACCAGTGCAAGTGTGAGCAGAAGTGCAGCTGAAGTAGGCACGTCCGTATCCACCAGTGGCCAGGACGGTGTGGTGGGCCTTGAAACGGTGCAGAGTACCATCCTCCTGGTTGTAGGCAATGATACCGCGGCACTCACCATCCTCCATCAGCAGGTCAAGGGCGAAGTATTCGATGAAGTAGTTGGTGTTGTGACGGAGGGACTGTCCATAGAGAGTGTGAAGAAGAGCGTGACCAGTACGATCAGCGGCAGCACAGCAACGGTAGGCCTGGCCGCCCTTTCCGAATTCCTTGGACTGACCACCGAAGGCACGCTGGTAGATACGGCCGTCCTCGGTACGAGAGAAGGGGCATCCGTAGCCCTCAAGCTCACGAACACTAGCGGGGGCTTCTCTGGTCATGTAGTGAATGGCATCCTGGTCTCCGAGCCAGTCAGAACCCTTTACGGTATCGTACATGTGCCATCTCCAGTCGTCCTCGTGCATGCTGTAGTATATAAATTTAGCGCACTGCTATTGACACGCTCGCTAAGGGATGACCTACTTTCCAAGAGCAGCGTTGATACCGCCCTGGGCAGCAACAGTGTGACTTCTTGTAGGGAAGAGCTTCGAGACACAGGCAGTGTTAAAACCGGCTTCCGCCAGACCGAAGGCGGCACGAAGACCAGCACCTCCAGCACCGACGACGACAGCATCGTACTCGTGGTCCTGTCAAAACAGTCAGAGCCCCGGATCATCTGATGTAGTCATATTATATGGACTTACAATGATCGGGTACTTCTCGGCGATAGCGCCAGTGGCTTCCCTAGCGCGCAATGGGTTGCTGCCAAAAATCCGGGCTTGCGGAGGGACGGGTTAGTTAGTGAACGAAGGCATAGACAATTTTCGCGACCTCCAATGCGTACCTGCGGGCCGGGTTGAGGAGAAAAGACGTCTCTGATCCCTCAAGGCACGGGAAATCTGCGCAATCCGCTATGTCAGTATATATAAACAGAGGGAACGATTGCGCTTAAGGGTCCTGAAGAGACCGTCGGCTAACTGACCTTGGATGCGGGAGCTAGGCTCCGCAAGCTCAGGGAGCTCATGATGACGGATCAAAAGAAAAGAAACACTTCTCTAATGAGCCGAAGGAACGGTGGAATTAAGAGGGGGGGAGGGGGGAGAAGAGAGCAGCACAAAGATAGGGAGAGGAGAGTCTTGAAGTCAACGGTGGTGGTGGTGCTCGCAAAGCTGCACTTTTGGATCGTCGGTTCTGCTGGGCCGAATTCCTGGCTGACATAAGCCTTTTCTCACTTGCCGACGGGGAGGACCGGGGCCGAGACTGCCAATGAGAATACACGCAGTGGTAATCACCTCGGGCAGCCGGCGCTTTCTCATTGGCCGAGGATCTCAAGGCACGTGGCCGGTCTTCTTTTAACCCGGCAACAGCGAAGAATCCCGGAGACAGACGGTACAACGGAGAGTAGCTGGTCATGGCATGGACGGGGAAGCGTTCAATTTCTATTGCATTTCTCAACCTGACGTTGGCGGGAGACCTACGGCATTTTCCTTCCTATGTTGTTAGATCGAGCTACACCCTGAATGACACAATGCTGACTATCCATTGCTGAGATAATCTATTACCCGGCACAGTCATGTGATCTTCCGCTGGCGGCAGGAGAGCCAGCAGGGATATACGACTATCCGCTTGCCTTCGCTCCCTCAGGTTAGTAGAGATTGGATCACATCTATATGCGAATTCCTATTATGAGAACATTCGTAGAATGAACCATTAGCTAAAAAAAAGGATCATACACATCCATTCAACCATGCAATGTAACCCAAGATGTAGAGGGGAGAAAAAGGCGTTTATCTAATTATACTGCATGTACGTAGCCGTCGAGTTGAACTTCAGGTTGCCCTTGATCACCTTGTCCACAGCCGCTAAGAAGTCCTTCTCCGTGGCAACCTTTCGTCGCGCCCGGATCGCGAACATACCGGCTTCTGTTGCAACACTCCGGAGCTCAGCTCCTGTAGCATTCGGGCACAGCCGAGAGATCAACTCCCACCGAATGTCCCTCTCCACCGACATGCTCTTGGCGTGAATTCGAAGGATGTTAGCACGACCCTCTACATCCGGAAGCGAGAACTCGATCTTGCGGTCAATTCGTCCAGGACGCATCAGGGCAGGATCTAGCGTCGACGGTCGGTTTGTTGCGAACATGACCTTGATATTACCACGAGCATCGAAACCATCGAGTTGAGTGATCAGTTCCAACATAGTACGCTGGACTTCGTTGTCACCGCCAGCTCCGTCGTCGAAACGTGCACCACCCACGGCATCGATTTCGTCGAAGAAAATAATGCACGCCTTCTTTGTTCTTGCCATCTCGAAAAGCTCTCGAACCATCCGGGCACCCTCACCAACATACTTCTGAACCAGCTCGCTACCAATGACACGAATGAAAGTAGCGTCGGTTCGGTTGGCCACAGCTCGAGCGCAAAGAGTCTTACCAGTACCGGGAGGTCCGTACAAAAGTGCACCCTTTGGTGGGTCGATACCAAGGTTGACAAAGCGCTCTGGGGAAAGAAGGGGCATCTCGACGACTTCTCGCAACTTCTCAATTTGCTCTTTGCAACCACCAACATCTCCGTATGTTACATCGGGCTTATCTTCAACGGTCATCATTGTCACGCTGGGGTCGATCTTAGGAGGCAGAGGCAACATAATTTGGTACTTATTCCGGTCGACACTAGATCCAGAGTTAGACCTAGAATGGGCAATAGAAAGTCGGTAAACTTACCCAACCCGCATGCCCTCCTCAATATCTGTCGGACTCACTCGCTCTCCTAGGTTGACAACAAACTTGGCGATTTGCTTAACATTGATGACATATTTGCTCTTGTCCGAGTCCTTCTCATCTTGAATAATCTTCGTACAGCGGGCTACCTGCAACGGTTGCTCTTCTGCCATGCGTTGCCTATCTGCAGCAACATCCCAAAGGTGTGGAGGTGCAAGACCAGTGTCGGATTCCTATACATGTCAGGTACGCACGTTTAGGCTGATATAACTCGGTCGAAATACCTTGACACCGATCTTCTCGTTTACGCTTGCTTGCTTGTCTTTAATCTGCTTCTCGAGCTGCTTTAAGGCGTTCGCATAGGGAGCGGCGCCATATGTCTTCAGCACTTGGATATCACTAGTAATATTTAGCCATCTATCCCGGAAACCAAGCAACTATCTGAATAGAGCCATCGTATCACTTACGATTCTGTGAGAGGGGTGATCTTCTTCTCCGGCTCTTCATCATCGGCGAAGTTCTTCTTGTACTTCTCCCAGTTCTCTCCCGTGGCGCTAGGCATGGTGAGAAGGTAGTGGTTATGAGGCGATAAGACAGCGGACAAGGGTGTATCGAGTTTTAAAGGAACGGGGCGTAAGATAACAAGAGTCGGTGGTATACGTAAAGTTGGCGAGAAGGAATAGAAAAAGACGATGGATGGGAGGTGAGAGCTTGATCGGAAGGAGGAGAGAGTGTGAAGTAATCAGGTGTGAGCTCCAGGTTGCTGCGGCGGTCGGTTCGAGCTGTTGGCGCTAGTGGTGCCAAGCCCAACACCAGCACAAGAAATTCCCAGAGCCGCCTCCACGGTCTGGATCTCCTTCGTCACATTATCCCCCCATCTTTCCTCTCATTTTCAATTTCGGTACGGTGTTTGGATAAGAGACAACTTTCAAAATGGCTACGGCAGTCTCTCAGGGGGCCGCTGGCAACAACGCCTTCAAGGTGCGTCCGTGTCGCAGAGAGAAATACTTGGCGTGGGACGGGTTCTAATAGTCGGACAGGACAAGGAGAAGCCTATGGCAGTGCGGGCGTCTAACATTCTGGCCGCTAGAGGTATTCATTTTGGTCTGAAACTCTGGAAAGTATGATGCTGACATGAAAACAGCCGTCGCCGATGCCATCAGAACGGTATGGATGTTGCAAATAGTATGCATCCCAAATGAGGGGCTAACACATCAATTAGTCTTTGGGACCCAGAGGAATGGATAAGATGGTACGACCTCCGTTATATCTCTCTCTAGAAGGATGTGTGGCTAATACAACTCTAGATCCAAACACCCAAGGGCAACACGATTATTGTACGAATCCTACTTCCGAGCCAGCAACTCGATGCTAACCCCCGCAGACCAACGATGGAAACACTATGCTGAAGGATATGAGCGTTATGCACCCCGCAGCCCGGATGCTCGTCGACCTGAGTGCCGCCCAAGATGTCGAGGCTGGTGATGGAACTACATCGGTGGTCGTAATCGCAGGAAGCTTGCTGGGTGCCGCAGACCGTCTCTTGTCCAAGGGCATCCACCCCACCGTCATCTCGGAGTCATTCCAAAGAGCTGCAGCCGCAGCCGTCGAGATCCTTCACAACATGTCCCGCCCTATCAGCCTGGTCGACCGTTCCACTCTCCTTCAGGCGGCCTCGACGTCTCTTTCCTCGAAAATCGTCTCGCAGCACTCTGGCCTCCTTGGCCCTATGGCCGTCGACTCGGTGCTGAAGGTTGTGGATCCTAAGACTGCTGAGAACGTTGACCTTAGGAATATCCGGATTGTTAAGAAGGTTGGCGGCACAATTGAAGACAGTGAGATGATTGATGGTTTGGTGTTGAACCAGTCCGTTATCAAGAGCAGTGGCGGTCCCACAAGAATCGAGAAGGCCCGGATAGGTCTGATTCAGTTCCAGCTAAGCCCGCCCAAGCCTGATGTGGGTTGATTCTCTTCAACAAAAAACTATTGCATGCATTGCTAACAAAAGATGAAATACAGATGGAAAACCAGATTGTCGTCAACGACTACCGCCAGATGGACAAGATCCTCAAGGAGGAGCGTCAGTACCTTCTCAACATGGTTAAGAAGATCCAGAAGACGAAGTGTAACGTCCTCCTCATTCAGAAATCCATTCTCCGTGATGCTGTGAACGATCTCTCCCTCCACTTCCTCTCTCGTCTTAAGATCCTTGCCATCAAGGACATCGAGCGTGATGAAGTTGAGTTCCTGTGCAAGAGTCTTGGCTGCAAGCCCGTCGCCAACGTTGACTCTTTCACCGAGGACAAGCTGGGCACTGCTGACCTCGTAGAGGAGGTTCAGTCCTCCGGGGCCCGTTATGTCAAGATCACCGGCATCAAGTCCGCCCCTACCACCAACCAGACCGTGTCAATTGTCGCTCGCGGTGCCAACAACCTCATCCTGGACGAGGCGGAGCGTTCCCTGCACGACGCCCTCTGTGTCATCCGCTGCTTGGTCAAGAAGCGCGCCCTTATTGCCGGTGGTGGAGCACCTGAAATCGAAGTCGCCCAGGCCCTCGCAAAGCGCGCCCGTGAGCTCACCGGCACGGAGGCCATTTGCTGGAAGGCCTTTGCGGATGCGATGGAAATCATCCCCACCACACTGGCTGAGAATGCCGGTCTCAACTCCATCAAGGTGGTTACCGACTTGCGTCACCGCCACGCCCAAGGTCAGCACAACGCCGGTGTCAGCATCCGTAGCGGCGGTGTGAAGGACGATATCACCGAGGAGAACATCCTGCAACCTCTTTTGGTGAGCACCAGCGCGATCGAACTCGCCGCCGAGACCGTTAAGATGATCATGAGAATTGATGACATTGCCTTGTCGAGGTGATTTACGGCGGGAATAAATTGAAAAGTGGAAATGTATAGAAAAGGGTAGTGGTTGTATCATGACGAGTAATTCTTCCAAAATCAGATGACTATTTAAGCTACCTAAATACCTACTTAGCTGCTTGCCGGGAATTATAATATGCTTCACATGTATCGTATACGCTTCCAGCCCTATACCAAAGGCTAACGTCAAGACACCCTGCTATATTTGACGCAGCAGTTTCAAAGACTTAGTCCCTTGATATTTTACATTTTCAGATACCCCGAGAGGCAATGCGTGATGTCCATATTACCATTACGTCGGAATTGGCCAAAAGTGTCACTTTAATGTGAACTCCCGGCTTTAGTTAACTGCATTCATTTCTAGGGACCATTACGCCCAAATGTGATGAAGGGAAAGGGGTATAGATTGCAAGACACATGTGAGAGTTATAACGCAAGCAGACCGTAAGGCCAAAGATCAACAACCACGTCGAAAGAACTAAGAACAGCCCGGCCAGGAACTTTTCCTCCAAGACATCCCGAGACAGCCCATACATCACTTGGATAAAATCAAAAGAGGTTGCTATGCAAAAAAAAACCACCAAAAGACATAAGGAAAGTATAATATAGGAACTGCCAAACAAAGAAGAGAATATAAAGAATGGTGGGAGGGAAAATATGTGCATCCAAGCTCTCGTAACACCATATCATTGTAAAACTGTAACCAACGTCCATCCAGCTCATAAATACCTTTTAGATTCATCGTCGTCGTCCTTATATGAAGTAGTTCATGCAATGACTCCTGATCCAGCAGCTCCAGAGCTCCATCGGAACCGCTTCAAGCCTCCCTTGATGGCTTCTTGGCCACAAGCCGCGGACGTTCTGCCACCAGAAAAATTGCCATCACCCATGACGGATCCGACTCCTGTGCTTGCCTCCATCCTTCCGACCTCACGGCCAATCACATAACCTGCTGAAAAGCTGATTGCCGAGAAGAGAACCACGACACCGGCGCTGATAACCCATGTCATAATCGTAGGACTAGCTGCCGAGTCTGCCGTGGTTGCCCGACGACTCTTCCTAGATGCCGAGGCGTGGTGTTCTCTCGGGGAACTAGACCGCCGTCTCACCTTCGGAGCGGAGGGAGAAGGGCGTGGTGAATAACTAGCCACGGCTGGATTATGACTCATGGGCCGCCTAGATGTGTTGGTCTCGACGGCCGATGCGGGCACTTCTTCAGATAGATGTTCTCCCATTGCAACTGACTCCGACACCAGACGGAACGAAGCTGGCTGTGTTCGAGAAGGCCCCGAGGCTGGGGAGGGCTGGGGGTCGGATTTCGGTAGACCCCGCGCAGCGGCCGCACAAGAAAGAAGGGTGGAGAGACTGGAGCGGAGAGCAGCATCGTGGTCTGCCTGGTAAGAGGGTGAAATCATATTGTACGGGCTATGTTGTTGTGATTGTCTGTGAGCTGGTCTTATGCTGGCCTGAGTGTTCCGTCGGATGGCCGTTTGACGGCTGGAATTCGATACTTCGCTAGGCTGAGGACGACGCCTCTCAACTGGCCTGGTCCAGGCTGGGTTTTCCAATGTCGGCGGATGGGAGAAGACATTTGGCTGTGGGACAAACGGGGACGAGCTGATTCGCATCCCCAGCGCTGTTGATGCATCATCCTCGTCACTCGAGGGGATATCCGACATCGACGGAGGCCCAGAGTGGGCTAACAGCGGACCTCCCAGGGGTCTTTGAGGCATGTCTTCATTGGAACTTGTCATAACGCGGTCCGATTCACTTTCACTTTCCTCGTACTCGTCCTGACTACTGCTCTGTTCACGGGACGAATAGTCAACCTGCGCCGCTGTGACAGCAGCCAGGCGTTGCAGACGCCGTCGCCGACTACGATGATGGTATGCTCTCGACCCATGTTGCTCGACACGCAGACCCGTTGTGATGATGTCATCATTGGTAGCAATGGAGGAAAGCGACGAGGAGGAGGGCTGCGAGGCGACCTCGATCCACGAGTCTATGTAATACTGAAGTGAGTACATATTGCTATAACAGAAACAGTGATGCCTGGAATGAGGGGTGTAACTATATGCATGTTGTACGTGCAGGGAAGTTGCAGGAGAGGAGGCAAAGAAGTAAAGGTGACAGATATTTGTTCGCAGAATGAAGTACTTACCTTCGGATCTCGTGGGAGCGACACCGGATGGAGAACGTGACTGGAAGGGATTCCGATGATGAGCGTCTCGTGGCGCTCGTCGAGGCTCATCTGCTTGCACCTGACTTAGCAGGTCATAGTGGTTTGGTTGCATAGCGTTGTGTATCTGGTCGTTCAGAAGTATTGGGGGAACAAAGTGGTGAAATGTCGGAGAGGATGGGTCCCGGGAAATAAAATATAATATAAAGTCGATGAGGATGGATGGGAAGGAGGGGTGTTTGCCGATCAATATCACATCCACATAATCAGACCACCTGTGGCTGTAAGGAAACCGTCCGAAGCGGTCAAGAATGGTAGACTGACCATAAGCCCAGGAAGGGGGTGAGTGTATGAAAGTGGGGGGAAGTGCGTGGGGAAAACCAAGTAAGTGGATTGATGGATGAGTTTATTTGCGTTTGATTATCTTATCAGGAGCGGAGACCACAATCACTTTAATTAGTTCACATCGCCCATCAAAACCACGACCTTGACAGAGGACGAGTCAAGGTGGTTGGTTGAGATGCGGGAGGAGGGAAGATGAGAGGACGGGGAATACTGATCGAGGGAGAAGTAGAAGAAGTAAGTACTGGCAATAAGGAATGATGTCGATGCACAGCTGACTGCCTCGTGCTGGTTTAAGTTCAATCAGCAGATCACCACCGGGAGCCACTCACAGTTCACCCGACATCGGCAGAGGACCAGGTAGTATTGAAATAGTAGCCACAATGACTTTTCAAAAACAAAACCGGGAATGCGACAAAAGGAGAACAAAAGGCAAAGACCGACAAGGAACCTGGAACGAGGAACAAAGCTGAGAAAGACCGGGACTGTCCATGGGAAACACTTACCTGGCGATCACTAACTGGCATTTGCCAAGGCTAGATAGAGCCTTATACCTCTTTACACCGAGTTGGAGGACTGACTGACACTATGGGGACAAAAACTATCACGAAAGTGCATTCATATTGAATCAATAACGATCATCCATTATTTCATTCTATCCAATTACAACAACCATGGGAAACCACAAGAACTTTTCGAGTGCTCAAAGCCAGTCAGTAGCAACAACCTGTACGTAATCATACAAACGATCCTGAATCCTGTTCAACGGAGATTAAAGAAAACAACGGTTCGTCAGGGTATCGTGTCAAATTAGAAGGTGACCTTAGTACCCTTGTACTCAGGGATACCGCCACGGGCCTTGTTGGGGGGACCACCACCACGTCCGCCAAAGCCGCCACGGCCACGGCCACCTCCACCACGGCCACCACCTCCACGAGGACCACCACGTCCACCACCGAAACCGCCACGACCACGGCCACCGCCGCCGCCGCCGCCGTTGTTGGCACGGGGAGTGCTGAAGTCCAGGCGGACCGGGCGGCCATCGATCTCGGCACCGTTCAGCTCGTTGAAGGCTTCGCGAGCTTCCTCAACCGACGAAAACTGGACGTATCCGAAGCCCTTAGGACGGCCCGACTCGGGGTCGGTTGGCAGACGGATGCCCATGACGCTTCCCTTCTGACCGAACACCTCGTGCAGAGAGTCCTCGTTAGCACTGAAGGGGATGTTGCCGACGAAGAGAGTGTCGCTCTCGGGGCTGGCCTGATCACCGAAGGAACGGGCACGAGCCTGAGCCCGGTCCTGGAAGCCACCCTGTTCCCTGTTGGCGGGACGTCCGGTAGCGTAATCGAGGTTGATCTTGCGACCGTCGATTTCGGTGTCCCTCTTAGCCTCGAAAGCCTTAGCGGCATCGACAGCATTGACGTATTCGACATAACCGAATCTGAAAGCGTTAGTACGACATCGTGAATGATTCGATGGAGAAATACTCACCCGCGAGAGCGGCCAGTGTCGCGCTCGGTCATGATACGAACACCAGAGAGCTCACCAAACTCCTCGAACTCACTCTGAAGCCAGGCCTCATCCACGTTCCAGGAGAGGTTTCCAACGAAGAGGTTGGCCGATGCACCAGCGGCAGGCTCTTCAGTCTTTGTCTTCTTGGGAGTGGCAGAGACATCCTCCTCAGCCTTACGCTTCTTGGAGTCCTTGGCAGACTCTTCGCTGTCCTCAGACTCAGACTCAGACTCAGAAGAGTCAGAGTCACTGGAATCGGAAGACTCCTAAGATCATTAGCATCTGAAATGACACAGGATATGAACAATACCACATACCTTCTTGGGAGCCTCCTCGCTGTCAGAGTCGGACTCAGACGAGTCGCTGTCACTGGCCTCCTTAGCAGCTTTCTTAGGAGCCTCTTCCTCATCAGAAGAGTCCGACTCCTCCGAGTCGGAGGACTCAGCAGCCTTCTTCACCTCCTTCTTAGCAGGCTTCTCATCCTCAGACTCGGATTCAGACTCAGAAGAGTCAGAAGACTCGGTGGAAGACTCTTTGGCCTTCTTGGACTCCTTCTTGGACTCTTGCTTCTGCTTCTTGGCGGGCTTCTCCTCCTCGCTCTCGCTGCTGGAAGCGTCCTCCATCTCTTCGTCGCTGTCAGAGTCGGACTCCGATTCAGAGGAAGATTCAGAAGAAGACTTGGCAGGCTTCTTCACCTCCTTCTTGGCAGGCTTCTCCTCCTCACTCTCACTCTCGCTGCTGGAGCTGGAAGACTCCATCTCCTCATCGCTGTCAGACTCAGAGCTACTGCTGGGAGTAGGCTCCTTCTTCTTGCGCTTAGACTTCTCGCCCTTGGAAGCGACCTCGCGAGCAATCTGCTTGCTCTTGGTCTTGGGAGACTGGGAAGCCTTGGAGACACCAGAGTCCTTGACCTTGCTCAAGGCCTTGTCAACGGGCTTCTCAGCACCCTTCTTGGTAACGGACTTAGTCTTGGACATTTTGAATCTGGTAATACCGATAGTTAGCTCATAGTGTAATATGATTATGTAGTGGGAAGGCAATACGAACCAAAATATGATAGACTTCAAAGTATAAATCAAAGCAAAAGATTGTCTAATGATAAGATCCCACGAATGTGCGGCAAATCGTACAATCCCTCAATCACCCGATTTCAGAGAAAAGATTTCTCAGATACCCACAAATAACCCACAACGACAGTGTTCAAGCCCACAAGAGACGGACAGGAAATACGCAACTGTATAATGAAACCCACGAGAGTAACCCACAGATCCCACAAGAGATATTGCAATATGCCACAGCCCACAGCCCTCTGTATTAAGCCCACAGGATGTCTGTTGAAAGTGAATACGGGGGGAAGATTGGTAAGAATCACTCGGTAGGAATACTACTAAGTGAAAAGATATTGAAATAAAAAAGGCAAGGATAAATAATAAGTGAAGATGGAAAGAGAAAGAGGAAAAGAAAATTTCAAAAGCTGGAGCTCTGATAAGATGTGGACCTGGGCGGAACAGAAAAAAAAAAAAAAAAAACGGGGCTGGCAGAAATTCTTGCACACCGCCTACCAGACCCAGCAACAGACCAAGGAGGTGCTGCGTACCTACGGAGGCGTACACGGAAAGTTGCTGCCAGGTGGATTATTTATCACGTGACCAATAACCAATAGTATAGCTTGAAGATGTAGAGGTGCAAAGTCCTATTGGACCAAAATCACGTGATACAATGGCCCACCTGGCGAGGACTTTCCGTGCACGCCTCCATATAAGCGGCCAATTAATCAACCGGCAGAATTATTTGAACATTTTTCTCAGGTGGTCCATTCAATCGTGTATCATTTGTGTTGTCAGAATCATGCCGCCAATTGTATTAATAACAGCGATTATATATCGCTCAGAAAATTTAGAAAAATGCATATATATCTAAAAATCTACAAGAGAGAATCCTAATTAAAACTAGGCGTTATTGCTCAAGTCAGAGACATCTCACTACGCAAGCAAAAAGCCCATTTCCCCGGTCGGAGGTTCATGAGGTAGCGCAAACTTGGATTATTGACCGCCCAGCTATTTAGGCTTGGCCCAGGTACTTTGAGTGGAGACCGAACAGATATATGATTGGTGAAGGTTTTCCCACTGTATGTCATTCTCCGGAACCAACAATTGCATTGAGCTGGCCGCATCCATCTATTCTACTCCGTCTTTCTTCTCTACCCGATTTATTAGACCTTGTCCTTGGTCTCATCTATTCCTTGGCCTGGTTTCGTGTGACAGATACGTAGTCAATGGGTCACCCTTAATCGTATCTTGTTTCGACAACATGGCTCCTCCCCCTTCTTCCTACCGTCCACGGAAGAAGAGAAAGTTCCCCTTGTCGTCCACCGGGTCAAACAACGCCCTTATTGTGGACGATGGAAACGGAAAACATACTCCCGCATTCCCTTTGGTGTCTTTCCTATGGGCTGCTCGGGCAGGTGTATCTCAATGGCTCATTCTACCTCTGATTTTGATGGCTGTGGGCCTGTTTCGCTGGGCCGTGAGTTTGTGGGGATACTCTGGTAAGTGGAACGATCCCCCGGTGAATGAGGCTTGTTCCTAACCCATGTAGGCTTCCAAGTACCCCCGATGCATGGCGATTTCGAGGCGCAGAGACACTGGATGGAGATAACAATTCATCTACCCGTGTCAAAATGGTACACATACGACCTGCAGTACTGGGGCCTTGACTACCCACCATTGACTGCGTATCATAGCTGGCTGTTGGGAAAGATGTACGTGAATGCTTGATACCGCGAGAATTGATGCTGATAGTGACAGTGGTACTCTCTTCGATCCCTCGTGGTTTGCTCTGGATGAGTCCCGTGGCTTCGAGGATCCTCGGCTGAAAGTATACATGCGTGCTACGGTGGTAGTATCCGAGTATCTTATTTTCATTCCGGCAGTTGTCAATTTTCTGCGCCGATACACGCAGATGCATGGAGTCCCCGTATGGTCCGCCTCTGTCGCCCTGGTTGCTATCCTTTTACAGCCGTCGACCATTTTGATCGATCACGGCCATTTTCAATACAACACGGTGATGCTGGGGTTTGTTGCTGCAAGTCTGGATGCGATTTTGGCAGGACGCATGCTCTGGGCATGTATCTTTTTTGTGGGTGCCTTGGGGTTCAAGCAAATGGCTTTATATTACGCTCCCGTCATGTTCGCTTTCCTTCTGGGAATCTGTGTTTTCCCTCGGATTCAGCTCATCCGCCTTGTTTGCATTTCCCTGGTTACAGTTGTCGCATTCGCCGTTCTTATTGCCCCACTCGTGGTGAGCGCAGTCAGTGCTGATGCTCAGAATGAGTTGTCCTCTATTCCGCTGCCTCCCCTACTACAGGCGCTGCCTATCAAGCTAGACAAGAGCTCGATACTTTACGCACCCTTGCTTCAGCTGACGCAGGTCATCCACCGAATCTTTCCGTTTGCTCGTGGTCTGTTCGAGGACAAGGTTGCAAATGCTTGGTGCGCCATTCACACATTCTACAAACTCCATCGATTCGAGGCGACTCTGCTTCAACGAGTGTCATTGGGTGCCACATTAGCATCAATCTTGATCCCCTGCGCCATAATTTTCCGTCACCCACGTGCCTCTTTTCTTCTTCCGGCCTTGTCCACCGTAGCCTGGGGATTCTTCTTATTCTCTTTCCAGGTCCACGAGAAGAGTGTTCTGCTACCCTTGTTGCCCATGACGCTCATGCTCTCTGGGGATGGGGGTCTAAGCAAAGAAACCCGCGCATGGGTGGGGTGGGCCAACATGCTTGGCTCTTGGACGATGTTCCCTCTTCTGCAGCGCGACGGCCTCCGAGTTCCCTATTTCGTCATGACATTCCTCTGGGCCTATCTACTTGGCCTTCCTCCCGCCTCTCTGGAAGTTTACCGTAGCCGAAGCTCTTCGGATGACTCCTCGCCGCTTCTCGAACCTCACATTATCACCAAACTTGTTCATTTGTGCTTCTATCTTGCCATGGTCGCGTGGCATGTGCTAGAAGCCTTTGTTCCTCCTCCGCCTGGAAAACCCGATCTCTGGGTGGTACTCAATGTGCTAATCGGTGCTGGCGGATTTGGACTTGCGTATTTGTGGTGCCTACGGAAGTTGGTTTTACAGTGCTGGATGATTGGGCGCAAGGTGGAAAAGGATACGCAGAAAAAGAACCAATAATACACAAGCGTTTGTTTCCCACGTTCAAGGCAGATCGGAAGGTTAATTTGAGAGATACCCATTTTCTTTTCAAGGGCACCATGCATAGCTCTGTGATTTGTATATAACACTTATTGCGCAACCTACACCAACCATATCCTATCTACACAGAAAAGCCGAGACAGTTCAAAATAAAGCTTTAGTACAGGCCACTATCCTCAAGTTAAACTCCCACAGATTTGATCAAGAGTCATATTTTACATTCTGATTTATCTCACAAGAAAGGAGAGTTCCCATCAACCATTACAGTAATACACATCTAATATACAGTCTATGCATAAACACTAATCCCAAAACACCATGCAGTGAAAACTAAGCTGTGTGTAGTTGATCCCGTCCCCCGTAGCGAATAATCTAAACCTTGAATCCGTATCCAGCCATACAGGCCTTGTACTGTTCAATCATGGGCTTGCATTCTTGCTGGGGGTCGTCGGATTTCGAGAAGAGCATGCAGTCGTCACGGGCGGTCTTTTCGGTTTTGCAAACGCAGCAGGGCTGTATAAATATTTGATTAGCATTGGGTTTAGAGATGTGTCGAGGAACGTCAGGGCAATCGTACTTTTGGCTTCTCGGTAGGCGCCGGGGTAGATTCGGGGGTTTTCTCTGTAGAACCTGGGGGGTCTGTATGTTAATGAGTGGACTTGCGGAGAACCGGAGGTCTGGAGAAGTTGGCTTACTGCTGGAACCGAAGAGCCACGACATGATGGAAGGGTTATTTTGGGGGGTTGATGGGGGGAATTGACTGAGGGAGGTAGATTAGATGGTAGGTTCAGACGCAAGATTGCGAGAGATTGTAATCCGGAGTAGATGAATCAATTTGGAGTCGAAAAATGATGCTGATTAATGCAATGATGCGATGCGCAAATGGCGGCACTGGTTGCTGTGGATGCCTGGGGCGGCGATCGCAAGTTTTGTTATGGATCGGATTGGGTTTAGCGTGAGATTTTGGGTTCTTCATTGCAGGTGCATATCATCCCGCTTGACCTATTGAAGTTTTTATTCTTCTTTCCTTCGCACTTGCTTTGCGTTTCCACACTCTTTATAACTTTTATTGGGGCCTTACTTCATATACCCGTATTAGACAATATACTGATCACCGTTTTCGTGCTGTTTTCTCAGATTGTCTTATTTTGATACCAATTCCACCCCTGAAATTACCCCGCCATGGCCCCTCCTAAGGTCTTTTCTCTTGAAGGCAAGGGCCTCAAGCTGGACACCGCTGAGGATGTCGAAGCCCATATTAAGCCTCTGGTCGAGAGCACCGATTACACTGAAATCCGTCTTGGTGGCAATACTTTTGGCGTGACAGCCTGTGAGCGCTTGGGTGCCGCCTTTTCCACCCAGAAGAACCTCGAAGTCGCTGAACTTGCTGACATCTTCACCTCGCGTCTGATTGAGGAAATCCCCATCGCTTTGACTCACCTTTTGAAGGCGCTCCTTGAGATCCCGACTCTTCACACCGTCAACCTTTCCGACAATGCCTTCGGCAAGCGGACCTCGGAGCCCCTGGTCGACTTCCTCTCTGCCCACGTTCCTTTGCGCCATCTGATTTTGAACAATAATGGTATGGGCCCTGATGCAGGTGTGGAGATTGCTGGAGCGCTGGAGGAGCTCGCAAAGCGTAAGGAGGAGGCCCGCAAGGCAGGAAAGGAGGTCCCTCGGCTAGAGAGCATTGTCTGTGGTCGGAACCGACTAGAGAATGGTAGTATGAAAGCATGGGCACGTGCATATGAGGTGCACGCTGCAGGAATGCGCTCGGTGAAGATGACACAGAACGGAATTCGTCAGGAGGGTATCTCCAGCCTGTTGAGGGAGGGTCTTCGCCACGCCAGCAACCTTGAAGTCCTTGACTTGCAGGACAACACCTTCACCATTATGGGCTCCACTGCTCTCTCTGAGGTGCTTCCAGGCTGGACTTCCCTGCGCGAGCTCGGTGTTGGTGACTGTTTGCTCTCCGCTCGTGGTGGTGTCAAGGTTGCGCAAGCTTTGGCTGGTGCCAAGAACGAGAAGTTGGAAACACTTCGTCTGCAATATAATGATATCACGGCCGAGGGTGTTAAACAGTTCTTGCACGCGACCAAGACCGCACTGCCTTCGTTGCGCCGAATTGAGCTGAACGGAAACAAGTTCATGGAGGAGGACGACAACGTCACTGAGTTGCGCGAGATCCTGGAGGCTCGTAAGGAAGAGCACGGCAAGGATGACGACCCGGAGGAGATGTGGGGTGTGGACGAGCTGGATGAGCTCGAAGAGGAGAGCGACGAGGAAGAAGAGGAGGAGGAAGAAGAAGAAGAGGAGGAGGAAGAGAAGGCCGAGAAGTTCGTGAAAGATAATGTTCAGGCCGAAGAGGCCAAGGTCGCTCAGAAGCAGGACAAAGAAGTTGACGAACTTGCTGAGGCTTTGGGAAAGACTGGTCTGTAAACACGTCCTGGCTTGACCGATTATTCGCCTACTCCCGTCATTCCCCATATACAGGATGCAGCGGCGGTACCTACTCGCGCGCAGGAGCTGCGGTCATGTCTAATGATGTGTCTAGGACCGGCTGGCATACGTCCGTTGGTTATGGCCAAAAGAGCCCACAACAATGAGCTCCGGAAAAGACCGTATCAACGTGCCAGCTGAAGTTGCCCTGACACCGCCCGCCATGAGTTGCACCCGCGCTTGGATACGGCCGACGCCCTTTGTTTTATGCTTCATGCCCCTTGTCACGCTCGCATCTTGGTATTTTTTTCAGGGACATTAGATTAGACAACTATTGGCCTGTTCCAACCATACGACCTACATTTTGCCCCAGCGATGTATATAATGAATCAAAAATGAGAATGAAATCCATACGCAAGAGGTGTTACGTGGAAGAATAAGTACCTTATCTGGACATTAATATTGAGATGGTTATGCTAGCTTGTGATAGATACAAGCTTGGACACTAGTACATATAATCCCTCAGCATGTTATGCAAAATCTCTGAATCTAAGATTGTGTCTTATAATCCAGGTCAGACTTCGTGGTCCGTTGCCACTCATAGTCTCATGTATGTATCATGTTATTCAACTCGAGCCAAACAAAGGTGGTGAGCCCCCTTTACTGGGCGTCTTCTGCACATATACCTAAAGAAGGTCATCCCATTCCATTCTCTTCGTTGCGTCTTTACCACCATGCCGCCCCGAAGCACGGTAGTACAACCGAGCCAACTTCTTGCAAATTCGGACAGCGCGTCCTAATTCACATTGATGGTAAAGACTAAATAGTAGACAGCACGTCAGCCACCCAAACTCCAAATATCCAACTTTCGTAAAATCAACAAAGTAGATTCTAAGGCGAATAGAAGGAACGAAAGGGAAACCATACTCTTCTTTGAATCTAAGATCTATCTGCGCTTTTGCGGCCTTGGTGAAGCGCCCTTGTATTCGGTAGTTCTGGTAACCAAAGTCATGGCGTTCGCACGCCCGTTGGAAGGGGAATCCGAGAGGGTTACTCGGAGCCCCTGTGCAGCCATCAGAGTACCAGTCTAACTGAGGAGGGTCGTTTGCCTCTCTGCGAGCTGTGAATTCGGGTAGCTCGAGGCCGAACATAAGCTCGTCGGTGATAGACTGGAGGCCCTGGCTTTCTGAGAGGCTTGTAGCGCCTTCATTTGGTGTGGGGAGGGGGATGGCTAGAGCGGCTGGGAGGAGGGCAATGAGAAAGTTGTTAACCTTCATTGCTTTATAGAGGCTGTAGAGAGTTGGGGGGTTGGCTTGTCAAGCACAAATAGTGGATTGAAGCTTGTAGCACCTCAAGAATGACATGTAGGCGGCGTATGAGAGCCGTATACGATACTGTTAAGAGCTTGTGGAACTGGAAGATAGAGAGAGAAAGAGAGAGAGTCTAATGCTCTTTCTATTTGTGGTCAGATGCTACCTATGTGAATATGATCTCAGTCTTTCTTGCCTGGTGTAGACGTCAACGCATCGCAGTGATGACATGCCATAGTGTATCCCGCTTATCCAATCCCCCACACCCTGCTGACCCAAATATTACATGCTCCAGTCCATTGGATTACCAGCTTGACCACAAACGCGACTGATTCCAGAGAGCCTTGGATTGTAGCGAAGACTTTTAGCCTGAGTCATACTATTTAGTCTGGTCCATTGGCAAAGCATTCGAATCAACGAGGTTTATGCCAAATAATCACTAGAGAATAGAGCATAATAGGCACTGCTTCCCTCTGAGGATACTGATGTGGTCTGCTTGATGTATAGATGTCGAACATAGATCGGAACCGGAGAAACAGCTCGGGGGCAGGCAGAGATTCTGCCATTTCTTACCGTTCTTTGCCCTTGTTGAGCGTTAAAGGTCGATAGGAAACCATTCCGAAAGAGGCAATCTAGGCTTGGCGTGGAGTAATGGGAATCGCGCGGAATCGCAGCCTTTATAAATTACTTCCGACTTTCACCTCTTCTTCCTCCACCACTCCATCCTGAATACCATCTCCTCAATCTCCCCTCTCGTTCGACCCCGTGTCTGAGGAGTGTTTCAGCATTCGCTCATCCCAAACCGCACCTGCGATCATTTGCGCCGGCTCTTGAGCGTTGTGGTGAACTTTGAAGAGTGAGTGCTAAATCCCCCTCTTCCTTGCATTCCATTCACCGTCGTTTGCCGTCGGCTTCTGCCAAAGCCATCCGGGCGCCTGATACAGCATATGAATCGCGCATAAATTGGAGAAGTTTCATGATTTCGCAATAATGGAGTTTCCTGAAGAGGCACGTGCGCATGGGTTGTCCCGCCATACTCCAGCGCCCAGCGACGTCAGCCTTTTCTCTGAATGATGGGTAGCTCGGGAAGCTTCGTATTCTCTATTGGCGATCTCATGAGTGGTCTCCTTCGTTGAAATCTTGAGCTCATACGATTCATCGTCTTATCCTGGCTTGACTGGTTATTCTATATCGGAATTTTCTCTGTTTTGCGCTAATCATAAGAGTTTCATCTGGCAGGTACTTCGAAGTCTCCAGCCTCTCGTTTAGATCACATTGACATCATGCCCTTGGAAGCGAAGGAAATTGAGCTCAAGGCGAAGGCCTTGACGAAGGCCGCCACTCAGAATGAACCAGCAGCCAACATTGTATCCTTGCTTAAGGAGCTCCAACAAGGTGTGAAGGCGACGGAGGACCTGCTGCGATCCACCCGTGTGGGAATCATCGTCAACAAGTTCAAACAGCACAAGTCGCCCGAGGTCTCCCGCTTGTCCAGTGAAATCGTGTCCAGGTGGCGGAATGAAGTCAACAAGCAGAAGGCGAGTGGATCGCCCGCACCTAGCCAGCGTTCAAGCAACTCGCCGCGCCCGGCCCAGAACGGAACCGCCTCACCTGCCGGTACAACGCCTACCGACAAGGCATCCAAATTATCGGTTGCCCCGGATAAACGTACATGGAAGGCGGATGGTGTGGATGTCAACCAGACGGGAAATAAGATTCGTGACAGTTGCATTGGGCTGATGTATGATGGACTGTGTCTGAACTCGACGGAAGCTCCACGTAACGTTCTGTCCAAGGCATCCGCCGTTGAGGCGGCAGCATACAAGTCCTTGGGCCCCGAGACCAAAGAGCAGTACCGTACCAAGATCCGCAGTTTATTCCAAAACCTCAAGAACAAGTCGAATCCGTCTCTCCGCATCCGTGTCCTCAGCAGCGACGTGACCCCGGATCAGTTCGTGCGCATGTCACACGACGAGCTACGCTCCGACGAACAGCGCGAGAAGGACGCAAAGATCCAGAAGGAGAACATGGACAAGGCAATGGTCGCCCAAGCAGAGCGCAGTATCAGTACCAGTCTGCAGTGCGGCAAGTGCGGACAGCGCAAAGTCACATACACCGAGGCCCAGACACGCAGTGCAGACGAGCCGATGACATTGTTCTGTACTTGTCTAAACTGCGGAAAGTCCTGGAAGCAGTAACTTCTTTTTTTTCGAACCTTACTCTTTTATTTCTCTATCTTTCTCCAATCTCTTGTTCCATTCATGTTTCCACCCCATTTCATCTTTACCTTCTATAGCTGTTTTATCGAGTCTGTCCAATTACGCTACGGCGTGGAGTTTGGTTGCTTAAAAGAGGTCGTCATTCTCGGGGGCAAGCAGGTTGAGCCCCGCGAGTTTTTATCATTACCCTTACATTTTGACTATTTAGTGTCGGTAGATAGATGATTAACGAAGTGCGTTGACTGCTCACAATCAATTAATTAAGACAACAACATAAAAGATATGATATTGATATGCAAACCCATCGACGTCATAGTGAAAACACTCCCCTCACTCAACCCCAAATAACAACAACCACCACCACTCACCAACCTAAATCCCCAATTCACGCGATTGCCAATCCCCAACACTCAAATCAAAATAGAAGAGAAACCAGAGACCAGAAATGTCCCCCCGAACCGCCCTCCTCAACCGCACACGCACACTATGCCAAAACTTCTCCACCAGCGCCCCCCTCCCAACCCTCCTCTCAAACTTCACCCAGAACCCCCCACCCACAGCCCTCGAACACGGTCTCCCGCAACTCGCCCCCTTCCTCGGGCGCCCATTCACCGGCCAAGAAGGACTAGAACGCTACTTCGGGCTCCTGGCTGAGCTGCTTACGATTGAGAAGATGGAATTCGAGGCGGAGGAGAATTGGGTCGTGGATGAGAGGGCGATGGCTGTTTCGTTGCGGGGGGAGGCGAGGTTTCGGTGGAATGAGACGGGGCAGGCTTGGGATGAGACGTTTGCGTATCGGATTGGGCTTGCGGAGGAAGGGGGGGAGGTGAAGGTTGTTGTTTATGAGGTTTGGGCGGATACGGGAGCGGCGTATTTGGCTAGGGTAGGGCAGTTAAAGGGTTAGGGAGGGGGTTTATTATGGGTACTATTATGTCCATTTTCTCTTTTCTTTTACTTGGTTGGTTGGGGAGGAAGGGGGAGTTGTATGATATGATTGCAGAGGTGTGTATCTAGTGTATGATAATAGTAATTGAATCAGTTCTTGTCCACACCCAGGTCGATCCAGCCGGTATTTCCGAATCTGCCGTCCGGATACTGGAAGACTCTTGCTGGGGAGCTGTATCTAGCGTACTCTTTGTCGTCCATTACTATCGTGACGTTTCCGTCTCTTCGGCCTGTGGCATTAAAGCCCGGTCCGAAAGCCTTGTACTCGGCCATGACGGTGTCCTTGTTCAAGCGCCCCTCGCCGTCGACGATCCAGTCGATGTATCCAGCTGGAATGATACTTGCATCTTCGGAGGTGCGCGCGAACACGGATCGGTGCTGGCTATTCCAGGGACGGCCCAGAGCGCATTTACCCCGGATATCGGGGGCTATGGATGCATTGGCTGCTTTGACGGTAGAATCGACGATGTAAACGCCGTAGTTATTGGTGAAGGTGGTGTTGGTTCCTTTCCAAGCTGTGATACCGCCGCCGCAGTTGCGTAGAAGAATCTCAGACGATTGGATCCAGGCGGTGCCGAAACCGTAGAGAAAGTCTGTTTGACCGGCGATGATGCTTTTATGGAAGTATGCGTTTCCGAGTTTGCCCACATAAACCTGAGTTCGTTGGTTAGTTCAGTTCACACTGGACTGCAAGAGAATGGGAAGCGTACTGTATCCTGGTAAGAATAGAACCCGCAGTGATAGAACCCGCCATTGGCGCGACTGAAGCTGATCGCATGCGCCGGTCCATCGGAGTAGTCTCGCCATGTATTCGTGAAATCAATATTGTACGCCCGGAAATCGATGTTGCCGAAAGGTGTATCCTCCGGCACGGGATACCCTGTCGTGCCCGATCCCGTGTAGCTTGATTCCAGCGTGGGCGCGACGGTCAGGACGCTCGAGAAGACATTATCCACTGCCTGGCCGGTATTGTCATGGTTCGCTTGGGCCCAGGTAAGAGTGACTTGGTTTTTGGTAGCATTGTTAGGATCATCAGTCTGTCCGAGGAGCGTAACAGGCCCAGACCGAGTAACATTTACTTGTTCCTTGTACGTTCCGGGGAGGATGAGGATGGTCTGAGTGGTGTTGTCATTGGGAAGGGAGAGAATAGCATCTTGCACGGTGGTGAAATGAGCGGAGGGGTCAGTCTTGGAGACAAGAATTGTTCCTTCAGGGCAGCTGAGGGCCGTTTGGCAGGCGTATCTTGAAGTTTTTAGAGGGCTTGCAGATGCCAAAAGGGCACCGACCAAGAGTGATAGCCCAGATGAACGCATGGTGGCCAAGCTGTGTGGTGGGAATCCGCTGTTATGAACAAGCAATCCCTCTCACGCGCATTGCCCCATGCAGAGTGCATCCTTTATACTTCATATCGGAAAATCTGTCTCACGTTCTTTTACCCCGGGAAAAATTGTGGAGAGACACATAGTAGTAAACTTAACGCGGATCAACGCCGTTGGTCAAGCATAAGCAGCCTACTCCGACTGTCACAAGGCTTATACATAACCCAAGAGCTTGTATAACTGCCCCAGTCACTAATTGGACGAGTCTGGGGGTTCTGGGAGATTGATCACTCCGCATTTGGGCGTGAATTTCCCCAGATCAGGAGACGGAGAAATTTGATGCAGTGTGCGGAGAATTGCTTTCCACCTGTTAGCATCTTTAGTCTAAGGATCAAACAACGAGAGACTTTTTTGTATATCAAGCCAAGTATATCACGGCTGGCATGTCAATTGTGGATTGTAACTTCGAAATGTTTTATCATTCTATTGCTTTGAATACTATGCCCAGCAGTGGGGGTCTCAAGGTGATGTAGAGTACATTGAGGAAGAGAGCACTGGTGTAGGCTCAGAAAATCACGTTTCACATAAAGCTGATGAGTAAGAATGCATATGCACCCTTTATAAGTGAACAGTAAAGACAAGGCAGTAAGTAGCATATCATGAGTGTCTTGAACTTACTAGAACGACACCGTACTCCGGCAGGTGACTTCCACTTTGGGACAACATCGGACCACTTCAGGCCAAGGGAACGGGTGCCTCAGATCACAGGCGAACAATCATCCCACTGAGGGATTTTCTGCTTCTTTCCTTCTGTTGCCTTCTCTCACATGGACCCCAATACTAGAGCGGGGCGTACCTTGCAGCAATTGTTCATATGATCAATACTAGTCCGTCGCGGTGGACCGAACCCACCACAGCTATGAGCTGGCCAGCTCAGCTCCAAAGAACGCTAGACCAAACTACTACCCACTGCGACTACTGCATGATCCAAATATTGGAGAATCTACCTCGGTCTTTTCGCTCTATCGGGCGTTCTCCGAGGTGTGATTGTTAGTCCGCGCGGTTGAGATAATGAGGGCCCACCGTACCTGCCAAGAGGGGCTCTGTGTGCGTTGAGTGGACCGTGTCTGAGATGAGACTGAGCGCAGTCGAGATTCGCCGATCCGAATCATAATCAGGGGAAGGGAAGGCCCCAAGGTGACCTTAGCGAAAAGGAGAGGAAAAAAACAAGAAAAAAAAAAGGAGAAAATAGAGATTGTTAAAGTGCATCACTAGAAATGCGAAAGAGAAAAAATTCTTTGGAAACCCTTGATTTGACTAATTTACCACTATTAATGACATACATACATGATAAAGAAAGGAAATAATTCACTCTATAAACGTAGAGCAAAATAATAAAGGCATAAAAAGTCTATAATACGGGGTAAAATAATAAAGCCGGTGCACCAGCTCATGCATGTATGCTCAAGTGATATCCAGATCGGATAATATTAAATGAAATGAGCGTAATCAAGCGTTTACTCATCCTCTTCAACCTCAGCACGGGCACCCAGCATGTAGCGGGACTTGCCGTGGGCATCAACCTCATGCTCGATAGCCAGCTTGGAGAGGTGGCTAAGCATGTTCTCGATCTTGGTGTCAGCCTTGGAGCGGTTCTTGCGGCCAAGGTTGTCAAGAGCGGGGATGATGCTGAGGAGGTAGTAGACGACGGCAATGATGACGGTGACACCAATGGAGTAAGCCCAGATGACAACGACAGTGACAATATCGACGTCACCGTTGATGGAGAACTCAGCCTTGCTGGGAGGGCTGGTCTGCTCGTATTCGCCGGAAAGCCAGCCGAACACACAGAAGAGGGTGGAGAGGACATCGACAAC
The DNA here is from genome assembly GCA_009193525.1 of Aspergillus sergii. Taxonomy (NCBI): domain Eukaryota; kingdom Fungi; phylum Ascomycota; class Eurotiomycetes; order Eurotiales; family Aspergillaceae; genus Aspergillus; species Aspergillus sergii. The sequence goes on along the minus strand of ML741834.1, from coordinate 154,762 downwards.
GAAGATAGCACCGACCAGCTGCCAAGAGGGCCAGGTCTTACCACCACGGGTAACGAAGATCAGCCAGTTCTCAGTAAGGGCAACCTCGAGGAAGAGCATTTCCTGGGGAGAACCGAAGTTCTGGATCATACCACCGTTGGCCATGAAGAGAGAGGCACGCATGATCCAGGTGGCACCAGCAAGCAAGATACCAAGAACGACGGAGATGACCCAGATCTTAGGAAGCTGCCACTCGACAGGACGCTGCTCGAAGTGGGCGTTATCGTAGGCAATAGCAATGGTAGCCAAATCAGCGAAGAGGGCAATGAAGACAATAAGATCAGCACGGATGGTCTCCTCAATGATGATCATAGAGGTAACGAGGTAGATCTCAAGGTGGAGACACAGAGCAATACGGTACTGAATGTAAGCCTTCATACGCTGGAAAATCTGACGAGCGAGCTTGATAGCATCGACGATGGTGGAAAGACCGGGGGCAAGGAAGACAATATCAGCGGCGGCCTGGGCGGCTTCAGTGGAACCCTCGACAGCGATACCACAGTCAGCCTTCTTGAGGGAAGGAGCATCGTTGACACCGTCACCAGTCATGGCAGTCAAGTGACCACGCTGCTGAAGCATCTCAACGACCTGGTACTTGTGCTCAGGGAAGACCTCAGCGAAACCATCTGCCTTCTCAACAAGGTCGTACTGAGCAGAGCCAGCAAGACCACCGTGGATAAGACGCTCGGAGTCGTAAACCTTGGTGCTCAGGGCAAGCATCTTGCAAGTTTCCTTAGCGATGGCAAGAGCATCACCAGTCAACATCTTAACGGAAAGACCAAGGTGCTGAGCCTCAGCGATGGTGTGGGCAGTATCCTCACGAGGGGGGTCGAACATGGGGTACATGCCCAGAAGTTGCCAGGGCTCACCCTCCTTCTGGACGGCAACACCAAGGGAACGGAAACCACGGCGGGCGAACTCAGCGGACTTCTCACGGAACTTGGCGGCCTCCTCCTCGGAGCACTCAGACATGTTGAGGATAGCCTTGGGAGCACCCTTAGCACAGACGTAGCGGACACCGTCGCAAGTACAGATGGTGGTGATACGCTTGGAGACAGGGTCGAAGGGAGTGTACTTCTCGGTGATCCAGTTGCGGGCGAGGATCTCACGGGCCTTGGGGTAACGACGGAGAGTAAGGATGGTAACCTTGTCGATGGGGTCGAGGTTCTTGACGTTGTGGTTGGAGGCAATAGCAGCGACAGCCATCATCCAGTTAACATCGACACCCTCGTTGACGTAGGGCTCACGGATGGAGAGCTGGTTAGCAGTAAGGGTACCAGTCTTGTCAGAGCACAGGATGTCAACACCAGCAAGGGATTCGATGGCAGTGAGCTTCTGGACGATAGCCTTCTGCTCAGCAAGGTAGGCGGCACCGACAGCCAGGGTGGTGGTGGTGACGACAGGAAGACCGACGGGAACACCAATGATCAGGAGAATAAGAGTCCAGTGGAGCAGGGTGTTGTCCTGGTTCTCAGGAGTAGCGATCTTCAGGTGACGGTAGAAACCACCGATCCAGGCAGCGAGAATCCAGAACATGACGAGAACGAGGAGAGAAGTACCAATGTTGTCCATGACAGCCTTGAAGTGACCGGAATCAGAGGCACCCTGAACCAGAGCAGCGGTCTTACCGACGAAAGACTGCTTGGCGGTAGCGACAACAATACCATAGGCCTTACCACGCTTGCAACCAGTGGTGTAGTAGCAAGTGTCAGCCATGTACTTGTCGACAGCAAGAGATTCACCAGTGATGGCGGACTGGTCAACAGCGACCAGAGAGACGCCAGCACGGGCCTCAATGCCAGTGTCGTCGTCCTCGTCATCCTTCTCCTTGAGGGTGTCATCGTTGGCAGTGGCGAGGTATTCCTTGTAGGTTTCGAACATCTCGGGCTTGGAGTAGTCGCAGATAAGGCGGACATCGGCAGGAACGACGGTACCTTCCTCAACAACGACCTGTAGAGCAAACCGGTTAGTCAATGGATTCCAAAACTTAGAGATATAACACGCCGAGCACATACGATATCACCAGTAACAAGCTCACGAGCGAGGATCTCCTGCTCTTGTCCATCACGAATAACAATAGCCTTCATGGCAATATCACCCTTCAAAGAAGCAACAACGTCGGCGGCCTGCTTTTCCTGATACCAACCGACGACAGCGTTAAGCATAAGAATACCGATAATGACACCCAAATCGATCCAGTCACGAAGACCAGCAGCAAGCAAGACAGCAAGTTCCATAACTAGTGGGATGTTAGTGGGGCGGTGATTCTAACGTATAGCTGTCGCAAACATACCATAGAGAATAGGACCACGGAAGTAACCAATGAACTGAACAAAGAAGTTGGTCTTCTCAGTAGTCAGTTCGTTCCAGCCAGTGCGCTTGCGACGAGCCTCAATATCGGCGCCACGGAGACCAGCACGCAAGTCGGTCTCCAACCACTCATCGGGGCAGACGAAGCCCTCCTCAACGCCATCGCTCTTCTTCTTCCACCAGCTCTTCTTCTCCTTCTTAGCGCTCATAGCACCAGCGGAAGAGGTCGAGCCACGGCGCTTGTCGCGAGCGGTCGAGATATAACGGTTGAGAGCGGCATATTCATCGAGGTTGGCGCCGTCACGGTCACCATTCTCCACGTCGGGAGCATAGGAGATTCTCCGCTCCGCCATTGTTGCTTCGGCTCACACAGCCTTTAGGGACCCAACAATATGAGACGATGCAAACAAAGTATGGCAGGAATGGCAAGAGTCGGAATTCCTATAGAGAGAAGAGGAAGAAGGGAGGGGAGAGGGGTGGAAGGGATGTACTCTTTAATATGTCTGGATGGGGGGGGGTGAGAGATTGATTTGCACGGGACCTGAACAAACACGTCTTGGTCTCTAAGCTCCAACGGGCGACCTTCCCTGTGCGTAAGCCCACTTTTTTTTTTTTCTTTTTTCTTTTTTCTTTTTTCCTTTTTTTTTGGGTTCTGAGTTTCGGGGTGGTGTGGCCGGGTGCAGTAGCCACTTTGATCGAAAAGTTCAATGTCCCTGAAAGGCCGACCCGACCTCCGACCCTCTTTGGGTCCAATCCTCCCACGCACACACATTTTTTCTTAACGGGACGCCCTCGCGAGCAGATTTTTTATTTTTTATTTTTTCCACTTTCACATATTTTTAATTTTTCATTTTTCCCTTCCCTGAATGGCTCGTTTCTCCAGAGTAAATATGGGCCCCTACCGCATTCAGCTTAGTCTTACCCTCTGGAAAACTCTTACCTTTCCATATTAACACGATGGTACGCCGCCTTACGCCTATGGTGCCTTGTCCTCTATACTCAATGGGGCAATCTCTACTGTACGTTTAGTCTCCATGACCGGCAGCTCTGTGCCGAGTTCGCCCCCCTCTCCTCCACTCTCTCCATACAATTCAGTAAGCGTAAACCACGATGAGAGGATTCTGGGGTGTCATGGTACGTTGCAATACATCGGTAAAATCGGCCACAGGGCAAAATGCCACCCCATGGCAGGTATGTGACTGGTAAAATACCATACCGCTTGGCCCGGTCTCCATCGGTCTAGTTATTGGCGAGTCTCTCTCTCGAGTCGCTCTCGTACCTGACTCTGGGGTGTGTGATTGTGGGCAGAATTCTCTGTACGGTACGCAGTGCCGCGTGCGGGTGGCCCTCGTTAATTTTCCTCATCCTTCCCATTCAATCTCGTTTTTACTATGCGCGATTTTCCAACCGCTTCCGACGAGGCGTTTTTTTCCTTACCATTCACCATACTAATTTCCATTGATTCGAATAATCATAATCATAATCATCAAATTTGCCGTCAAAGTTCCAGAAAATTTGAGACCACCAGGAAAGGGCAAAATAAGGATAAGACAATGACAAGAAAAACTATCGGTTTCTGTTATCTCCTTATTTCCTGCAGCAAATGACAAGTCAGGATTTGCATTGATTTACTTTGGATTTCATTTTTCCCTTCTTCTTATTTTCCTTGTCCTTCTGGACCTCCTTGCAGAGGCAGAAGAAAGACACATCTTTCTCGAATCCAATAGTAGCAGTAGATAGAGAGGACGAGAATCCAAGTAGGGTAAAAAATGAAAATGTTCCGTTACGAGTGCATACGAGACATACAGGGCAAACAAACAAAACTCACATTGTTTCTGCTTGGCCCTGTTCGGTATAGCAAAATACTCCGTTTGGTTACTTCAAAGTTTCCTCTTCTCTCCATACGGTTACTACCATTCAAGGGCCGTCCTACCCGACCTTCCCGTCACCAATAACCCACGAGCTCAGCCAACCGGGAAAGAGCAAGGGGGCGAAAAGAAACTCCCATCCCATGCCATTTCCGGGTGCAGGGCAAAAGGAGCGTAAATTAAAAAAAGAAATAAACAAACACAATCTCGAGTCCTGGACACGATGACACTGCATGGTTTGATTAACGATACGATGCTTCGAACAGGGTTTAATCAATGGATCATCTACGGAATAGTCGAAAGAAATAATGTCGTAGAATCAATCGTCTCCATGGTCGGTAGTCCCGACGGTAATCATAGGGAAAGGGAAAAAAAAAAGTCAGTACGAATTGAAAGAGAGGTACCTTTCTTGTTACCCTTCTTTCCCTTCCATCTTTCTTCCATTGGGAAGACACGGTGGTCACTATCAAGCCATCATGACTCGATTACAGTTTTCAATACGGCATCCTTACCACATCTCATGGCATTCACGTCCCAGAACATGAGTAACGACGCTATTCCCAAAACCCAGAGTCATTATGTCATCAGGATTAGTATTTCCTATCGATCATTTGTCTGTTATCAGCAATGATGATGATGAACAATACTAATTATTATCTTCTGCGGACGCACTTGTCGGCCATGTCCCACGACCCGCTTCGTTGCTCTCTCATAATTTTACTTAATTCCAATTTATCCTTTTAATTTTCCTGGTTTTTTTTTTTTTTTTTTTTTTTTTTTTTTTTTTTTTTTTTTTTTGATTATAATAATTATTACTTATTTTATCTAAAGTAACTAAAAAACCCACACTAGCTTCACCCAAAAAATACTAACCCGGAGTCGATCGTCTTGCTTGCCCACCAAAGACCGAGCGCGTATGACGACTGGGCGTCGAGAGGCTCTCCACTCCACCTCTTCATTAGCCTCGCTCCAATCCGCATCCTCTGGACATTGATTGAGTTTCGTCCCGTCCTTGTCTCGTGGGGAGCAAAAGGTCTCCATTTACGAGCGTCATTTCCTGTGAGTGGTCGTTGGCCGTGAGAGTCTCCGCCAACTAGTCAATCGCCCTCTCCATTTGGCTGGTTCTTTAATATTGTGATGGGATCATGGATTATTATTCTGGCCCTGCCATTGAGCGAGTCGTAGCTTCTCGGTTCCCACTAACCTATCATTAGTCCCGTTTGGTGTATAAGACTAGGAGCTATAATCAGCTTGAACTATCTGAGAATAGATTAGAGTATAGCTTCAGACCGTAGCATTTGCCTCACACATGGGTTGCAATTGATGATTTCATCGACGTTGATCCTGTGAAGTCATAGTTATCACCATATTTTACCCTATCTGCATTGTGATGAGGTACAATCCTATTTGGGAGCTCTTCTGCACCCTGAACGGGGGGAGAAAGATAACCACGTTGCGTTGAGAGATTTTTCCATGGGCTTGACAGGTTGGGGTGTATGCATGCATGCGTGATAATGACCAATTGGCCCTCCCGCAAGCCCAGAAAAAAAAATATGCGCCTTCTCATGCATGATCATGCCCGCCGATCGCCCGTGGCTGGTCCTTTTTCCGATATGAGCCTGTACTGAGGTCCGAATCATGACAGGTGAATGAGCGATATGACTATGCAAAAAGCCTCGCGCTAACTAGAGCGTCATCATGCCGCAAAGTCGGAAACTCCAGATTAAGGATAGATAGATTCGGGTTAGTAGTTTGATGTATCCAATTAATGTGTTTCACTTGACAACACAAGGGTGCATTGGAATTCCCTCTAACGCCCATGCTCTCTGCTCTGCTATACATGCATGGGCATTGACACGATCATCGCCACCAACCACCGTTGTCTATCACCAACCACCCACGTCGTGGTTGCCGTCGCCCATCCCCCAGATCGGCTGACATCGCGCATCTGATAGACCTCTTTTTTTTTCCATTATAGTTTCCTGAACCCGGTTTATTCCCTCACTGTCGCTCGCTGGTGTCCATGATGCTACAGGGAACTTGCCGGTTCGGGATCTCCTCCACACTTTCTTAGCTCCTCCCACAGAAGGCTTGTCTGTATACGAGAGCGAGTAAAAGTACGATGGTATAGGATATACGCCTGCCAAGACTGTTCCTCCACACTCAGATTTAGTTTATTTAGCCTCGTTATGGATTGATTTACTTTTTGGTATGGGGGTACTCAGTAGTACGTACAAAACCCGCTATTGCGGGATTCGGTGAGAAAATCTGGAGTAGATAGACACGAAAACCCCATACAATGCAGCAGCAGAAGAACGACGAGGTCCATGTCGGGATATTTCGAAGCTTCGGAGGGTTATCGGGCCAAGTCTGGACCCCATACCGCCACCTTCCTGATTCACGGAAAAGACCTCAGACCTCAGACCTTAGCCTAACACCCCCATGGAGTCTAGTGAGACTACGGAGTACAATGGTTATGGTATCCTCAGCGACTGGAGATTTCGGGGAGAAGGATGACCTGCATTATCCCTACCCCATACCGTATCTACGAGGTTCACGATCCCAGTTGTTCTCGGTCACATGTACGACTCGGTGGTTTGAACCCAAGATCCTGTGTGGAACATGGCATTTTCATCGCTGGGATTAGAAAGGAATGCCGCTTCGCTTTGTTCATCAAAGATGTACGGTATGCTTGACAGGTCCGATGGTATGTTTGCCCTCGCCGACGGACGTCCTGTTCGCGGATCGAATGCGGATTGTTCCTTTTCCAGTTAACCCTCCTCGCGATAGTATAGACTACTGTAGATGAGGATAAGTGACATAGTAGTCGGGCGCTTTCCGCGGCTGATGGGGACTGGGTACGGCTACGAATGTCGCTAGTAGATACGCTTGCCCGTTTAGTACCCGCCCATCTCGACTATAGTGGTTACTGCTTATTGAATTCCGCTTTACTCCTAGTTCTGCAACAGATAACAAGGGAAGCGTCATAAAAATAGCATAAGGATGATTTCAACAGTAACTGCATACTCGGGTCCTTGTTCCGATAAGCAGAGAAAATGATCGGGTACTGAATGCGTCATCGCAAACGAGCTGAGAGAATTCCCCAGCCCCCTCCAATATTACTGTACTTACAAAGGTACGACTTGAGACATTAGTACTCCATAGCTCGAACAGAATTAGTCCATGCAGCTGGATCAAAGCACCATCCGCCTACAGCCCCGTGCACGCAGCAAGAACAAGTTACTGTGCAACGATTGATTTACTTTACGTAGTTAATCGAACTCCGGGGGATTCTCACCGTTTGCCGACGCGGTTTATTTTACCTCAGTTTTGAGTAATGGAGTGTAGCCGGCGGACGTCAGCCAAGAGTTCCTCTCTCTGTTTTGGATTCCCTCCATTCCTTTTGGTCTTGGTTATTGTACTATTAATATTACATACCAATACCAGCTTACCTCATCGGTATCCCTCTTCCTTGGAGGAAATCCAACAATAATTAATGCAGCAGCATCGAGCCCTAATCGATTACCTTATGAAAAGCATAAAAATTTCTACACGATGACAGTTGGCAGGGCTGAACCCAATTGCTCCAAGATGAGAATTACACTCGGAGGGTAGATTCTATCCTAATAGTTGTTGGTTATGCCAGTGGGGGTTTGTGGAAAGAAACATACAAGATTTAGTCAAGGAATCGACTGGTGTTGGAGTTGACAAAGAACCCCACATAAGACCCGTGGTTGAGCTCCTCTATTGAGACTCAATTCTATGGCTTCGGGAATTCCTGACCCTGACCCAGTACCGTTGATAATAAATCAGGTGGATGTGATTGAAGAAACGTAAACGTGGGTGGGTAACGTTTTGATTTTTTTCCCTTCTTTGACAGTGTCATCGACGTCTGGTATTTCCATGGTTTGGCTGTAACGGGTGTCAGTCAAACCCTCAACCCACACAAAGAATTTTTTTTAAAATTTTCCTTCGGGAAAGAGGCAAAACCTGGACTCATTCTAGAAAATCGAAGAAGGAGCCAAGAATTGACCTTACTGACGTTGCGGACAGCAGATACCTACAAATCTGCGAACTACGTAAATGCCTCATGCCATGGACGAGAGATACTAAGTGATATCAGTAGTCAACTTTTCGATATGCATTAGAGCAACACACTATTATCCCGCAACGGGTCCCAGCCAACCAAGAGTGAGGCTGTCGACATAAACTGGCGAACGAAGTGGAATTAATCGCCACCGGATTGGGGACGCCGCAGCTGTGATGGGGGTGTGGCTCCATCCGTGACTCGCCCGACCGCTTTCGATGCCGGTTCTCGACGTTTTCTAGAAAACTAGATCGAATGGAACGGTGCGAGTTAGGTGCATTCTTCGTCCAAGAAGCTGGGATTCGCCTTTGGGTCGCATTCTAGGTCGGATATCGGCAATCTGAGCGTATCTGAGTTCTTTTTTGTGTGATGTTATTTGGTTGCATTGTTGTTTGGTGGTGTGGGCATGTGAGATTTTTTTTCTACTCCAGGATGTTACGTCATAATCGGCAGTCCGAGGAGATGCTTTTTTGTTTTCCACACACAACGCACACACACGGTCGGGTAAATTGGTCGGGATTCAAGAGAGCCACTGGCAATGGGACTCAATTAGTTGGGATTTTCCTCTTTGGGACCTGAGGAACAGCTTTCCCTGTCGGGCTAGACCGTACGGCCCGTTACGTAAGTTTCAATGGATGAGTAAGCCCCTACCGCTTTGGGTAAGTACCTCTCAATTTCCCTGTAGGGGTATCCACGGTGCCTCTCACTATCGACCGACTGACTAGAGCCGCGTACATGCGCACACACACACACACACACCCATTTCCTGGATGAGGAAATTATTAGTTTCCTCACCATATCCCGGAAGATCTTGCCGGTCTCGCCTTATCTACGTGCATGGTGCTAGTTGTACGACGGCGCTAACGAACAATTGTCCGCCCGGATATTACTTTGACATTGTGGAATATATTTCCTGGTGTCCTTAATCTTCACTATGGCGTACCCTATACCAAATCGTCGACAGATAGCACCGTCATGCGTGAGAGAATGGCGCTATCTCAAATGGATCACCGAGGTCTTCCGTGGTCCTGAATGAAACATAGCTAACGAGCTGTACCTACAGTAGCACCTCTTTTAGCCCGCTCACTAACCGCTAGTAACAGAAACGGGGAAATTACTTCCCACTCACCGATGCTAAATTGCAAATAATCCCCCAATCCCCACCGGCGATCGCCCGTCGCCAAGCTGTCTCATCGAGGATCGTGGTGAGGGATTTTCTTCCCAGTGCGGTCGTGTTATCGTCGCTTCCCGAGGTTGCTCCATGGTTTGGGTGTGGTCTTGTTCGCCGTCTGGGACCTCTTATGTTTTCCAGATACAGAATTGATCTTGCCAAGAGCCAAGACTGTCCATCGGGAAAAATCATTGGGGAGGAGAATCAATTATTGTTCTATCTATACATAAATCACGGGGATTCCGTTCATGTCACGCCTGCAGGAATGCACAAGAATACGACATCGGCTTGCCCCAGATGGGGGCGTTTGCTCATCGAGATCCCATTTGCAGTTTAGACGGAGGCACATCATCTCTTAGCGAAATCCCTCCCACCTTTCCTATCCCGTACAAGACGGCCGCGCTCAGACGAAGCTACTAACGTGTCCCTGCTACTATGAGAGATTTTCCCCCATTATTAGGCCCTTTGCCTTCTACGGTGCCACGGTGACGCCAATCGCCTTGTTCAATTATATTACTCCATGGAAACCATAGATAATCGGTCATGAGATGATAAGAGCTCCATACAGCTACCACTGACCAAATCAAAGGGGGAAACACAAGTGGTCGTCTCGGGGTAAAGCCGAGCCCGACTCGGAGATGATCTGACCATCAGTTGCCCCCAACCCATAGCTCGCTGTCACCATTGTCCCTGCGTCATATTGTGCGTGATTGTCGTTCATAACCCATTGTTTAGGATTCTGCATCGGCTACACGCGGTTTGTTCTACTGCAACGGCTATCTCGGCGTACAACATGACGACTGGAAATTAGATTCTAGCATTGAGAAATCAGCGCGATTTTTTTATTCTTTCCAGGCCCTAGTCTCCATTAAAATTCCAATCATATACGGAGGCTCTCATAAACCAGGTGCATCTGACATGACATCGGGATATTTCACCTCGGCAAGGTCCTGGTCTCGGCCCAGCCCAAAAACTCGCCGCCATCGGCGTCGCGGGAATCGGCACGCGATGCCCGCCCTCCTTTCCCTACCACAACCATTCTCTTCTATGGACGTTTTCTAGCGTTTCTATCTGACTGTCTATCCCTGGATAAAATCAGGCGAACCGTCGGTGTTCCATGGTTGGAACAGTCGGTCAGCGACTAAGAACTTTCGCTCGGCGGTTGACGCCGACGCGACCCAAGATTAAAAATCAGTAAGGCAAAAATGCTCCATGAGACCAGTCTCCATGCTGTTTCGGATGCTCCTGCGCTCGGCAGTATGTATAGAACCATGCAGGAACTCTGAGACTTGGTCCGCCAAGAGAATAAAATGCAATAGGGTTGGTGAATAACCTTCCTGGCGGAATTCTGGGCGCGACCAGAGTCTCCCTCGGGTAATATGATTTCAGCGCCCGACAAGTTGTCTCAGCCTGGGTCGTCGCAATAACGGAGGTCTATCGATTGCCCTGCAGCGTGTCTACTAAGTATATCCAACCCATAGTAGGCTGTGTAACGCTTGCTGCCAAGGGATCTTCAGCATGGATATTCCCCGCATGATACCGTACACCCTGTACGAGCATCTATCTGATCTCATCTGTATGCCCGACTCTCGTCAATGCGAGAATGTCCACCTCCTTGCGTGATCGCAGTCTGCCAGGCTGCGTCCCACGGGACTGGGAACAGAATGGCACATCGACCCTGCAGACCTGTTCATTGGAATGCTTGGGACCGTGTAAACGAGGTCTGCGACGTCATCGGAAGGTGCTCCCGACATACAGAGTCATACATGCACGGCTCGTCAACCTCATACATACAGCACCCCATACGTCCGGCCAAGCCAGGCAATGCAAGGCGAATCATCCCCGTCGGAAAAAGATACTCCAAACCCTCCTAGAAGGCAGCAGGGACCTACGGTGCATACTCCATACAGTTCCCCGAAATGAGTTCTCGATCGACATCGGAGCGCTGATCGCTATCTGCCTACGAGCAAGTGCCCAAGCGGGCGATACTGCCGACGCCCCATGATGTCAAAGATTTCTATAAACAGTATACTTCAAGACATACGTAGGCCCTTTGTACACGCTGTTCAGATCCAAGACAATGACCGTAGATGATTGATGGATGAATTGCAAAGACAATGATTCCACCCAGCCACCAGTTCAGGCAACACAGATTACTGAACGTTCACTTGCGGTTGACAGGCAGTGATCGACAGTGCGTCAGGGGCTGTGATGAACTTCTTCACCGCCAAGAGGTGAAGTGTTCGCTGGCTAGTGAACGGTATGGGGTCAAGAAGCCCGCATTGAGGGGTAATTCTCTGATGCATTCCGTGAGTTCGTCACAAGAAACGAGGAGTCGTCTCTATGTGTGTCCATTGTGACCAACCACCTCGAAAATGAAGCAATCCATTGACTCCGCCAAGCAAATGATGTGCAGTATCAGCAAGGCTGGTGCTTGGCGGATTTCCCCCTTGGGACATTCAGTCTATCGGTAGTCAAACCAAACTGCACGGTCAATGGATCTCAATGAATGCGACGATAAGGGAACAACCGAAATGAAATCCATGACCAGGCAAATGACATAACAAGAAGCAGAATCAGACCACTAGTTATCGCTACACTTACCTCAACCACTCCGGCTTGGCGAGGAGGTTAGTCGTTTTCAGTTTCTCTCCCCATGGAGTACTCCATATTTTTTGCCCCCTACCCCTTAGAATATAACTCGCATAATGAAAAGACCACAATCACCCAAATAATCAACCATAATAACCGCAATTAATGAAGGAGATTCTCCACACCACAAACCAACCTCATGATCCAAGTCGAACAGAACAATTCCCATTCCTCCCCCAACCACTTGACATCGGCAATCCCCTGAAATTCCAATTCTCGCCAAGCAGACCAAAACCCTCTCCATGCATTCCTCAACCACTATCGTTTCTTGGCAATCTTCTCCTCCCCGAATCGAAGGGATACGGGCACTGCCCCCTCTCCAGACAAGAAAACACAAGAAAATAGCCTAGAAATAAGGAAATAGGTAACAGAAAACTATCTTTGATCGACGAGGCGGAGTCAATGTGTGTCCACGTAGCGTGTATAGTCTGTTTTGCCCGATAAGATGAGTCCTTTGTTATGCTGGGCGCATTTTTGGGTCGAGTTGGATTGTTAGAATTATGGTTTCGGGCGATATGGTTTTTTATGGTTTTATTGAGATATAGTTTTTTAGAGGAAGATAGATAGGGGAGTTGAGGGATCCAGACTCATCTAGAGCTGGGTGTTTGCCCTGTTCGCTTCCGTCTTGTTTTATCTTGAGAATAAAATTTGGATTTACATATTGTATCATTCTATCTTGGATTCTACATAGCTACACAGTAGGAAATAGTAGGTAGTGAACTACCAAACCAGGCATTAAGCATGTACAGTGTGTACACGGTATACAACATATCAAACCCAGCAGAACCACCACCAATCCTCCACAATAGACTAAAAAAGGGGACAAATTACATCATTCAATCATTCAATAACTCATACATTCTCCCAGTCAATCAACCATAATTCCAATCCTGATTGACTTCTGCAATGCCTTCACCGTTTTAAGTCACGTCTCCACTGTACATATTTGCCCAGTGGTATTCTTGGCTGGGGCGAGAAGGTTGGCTGCGGTATGTTTGAAACAGGGTCGTGTTTGGTTGAATGCGGAGGTGTGTTTGGGAATTTGAATTTGGGTCGTGTTTGAGATTGAGAATGTTGATGATGATGTTGGTTATGTCACTGGGTTTGAGTTGGGTGGTTTTGGTTATGTGTAGATTGTAGGTTGTAGGAGGTGGTTTGGGTGGTGTTTGTGATAGATGATAAGTTTTGGGAATATCTTGTAGTGCCATGGGTTAATATAGATGAGAGATAGTATGGATTGATCCATATGTGGGATTGTGGATTGTATATATGTATGCCGTTTCAGTTCGAATATATGTAGTTGTGGTGTTTCTTGTTGTGGTGTGGGTCGAATATATATTTGTCGTTCGACTTGTATATAGATATTTATTCTGATTAGACAACATATTATATATATACCTACGCAAGATGGAACTGTGTAGCCGTAGATAACATACACGTGGCTTATGGTATTAATATATAAATTAGATTGTCCATGGCTGGCTCAGTTCTGTCTGCCTACTGGCAGGTACGGTCAATTCATATGCTAAGTCTCGGAGTTGATATTGAGATGTGAAGGTCACTTTGCATGTTAGAGATGCTGGTTACGGCGAGTTCTCGGAGACTCGTGTGGTAGTTCTGTAGACGGGGACGGAACTGAGATAGTGAGAGTCATCTTCATTGAGTCAATATTGATATGTGTAGGTGTGTATGTGTACAGTACCATCTTTCGACGGTGAGAAGTTCAATCCAACCCAGTGGTTTTGTGTGAGATTGCTTCTCTCTATCAAATCGAGATTTGACCTCCGTAAATCTGCAACTTAGTAAAACCCCCGTCAGGATCAGATATGCAGCATAGGCATATCCCTCCCGTAGAGACGAATATCTCAATGATAGCCAGTAACAAAGCCTATGATATCTGCAACACGGAAGATAATCGCTAGAATGTAACCCTCGCACCCACAGTGCAAGGCACCAAGCTCCCAGGCATATGTTTCTCAATCACAAACTTAGCCCTCCAACCGGAGCAATGCCCCGGTAGCAAAACAGCAGGGTCTAATCTCTGAAGGTCTTTGACAGTGCTTTCCGTATCAGCCGCAGTGCCAGTAGCAAGATGAAAGCCCCCAACAACCGCATAAAGCGGAACAGAACCGTCGAAGCTTTCCACCGCATGTCGTGAGCAGTTGACGACACCTGCATGGCTGCAGCCTGTGAACAGGACGAGTCCCTTGTCTAGAGAGGTAACAAGTTAGGGACAACCCAGAGCAGAAGATAACGGGGAAGGTCATAGGTATCCTACCCTTAAGATTACACACGAGGAAACGCTCATCGGAAATAAGCTCATCAGAAAACCAATCCTTTTCCTCTTTATCAAAGCGCATGCCTCCTTTGATACCAGTTTCGTACGCCGTCTGGCGGGGAATCTCGCCAGAGATCAGAAAGAAATTGTCAAGCACAGTGTGTGCCTCATCATGCTTTTGGATGGCTCCGCCAGCTGCTTCGAGTTCCTCGAAGGTAGGATCCGCCTGAAAGGAAACAATGTTTGGACCCAGGGCGAATCCCCGATAGTCGGGACGGTCAGGATGAAGATCTACCGCCACTTTGTCTGTATTGCCTTTGCCTTTTTTGGCCTCAGCTATCATTTCAATGGCTCGGACAAGGCCACCTGGGTTCTGTTAGCAGAGTTACCCGATGAACAATCCATGGAGAATCAGTAAAGATGGGCTGTGCATACCCGAATGGTCCCGATGCCAATGGGATAATTGAACCAGCTCAACAGAAGACAGATCCGGCCGTAACCGCTTGACATTCCTCTCCCATATCTCGCCTTCAGGACCTGCGTCGAACAGAACCGAGTGCTTTACGTCGCCTTTTGTAGCTGTCTGGGACAATCAGTATACGTTGCGTTCGGTTCTTCCGGGCGAGATGGAACATACCACAAGGATGGACAGTCCATGCGCCGAACAGCAAATGTCTTCCATTTGTAATTCCTTTTTGGCTTCACCTCGGTCATGTAATTCATGTGTAGAGTGTAGAGCAAGAGAACCCATTAGACCCGATACCTGGACGGTGTCCGGGGCAGGTGGGGAGAGAGGATCGAGCTCATTGTCGATGATGACAAGGGCTTCGAGAGAATCGACTTCTACGAGGCCTAGATCAGACATGTCTGTGACGTATTGACATGGATGGAAGAAGATCGTCTACCCCATGAGGGAGTCGCGTGTTTTGATTACTGTCAGCGGAAAGATGGATACGTAAATGCGGGGACGAGGATAATTGTTCTTCCTTAGCCCTAAGATGACTACACTCGTTATAGGGCGTGATAAATGTGGCCTTTTTGTTTGATTCTCTATATATGAGATGCTCTACTTGTAGGCATTGGTTGTCTCAGATGATCTAGATGCATTGTGTTAGCTAGCTCTGTGACATAAGAGTGTGGGTATAGATGTATGTGGTCAACAGAGCAAGCAGCATGCATGACAAGAGATGCTGGGCCATTGTTATGACCCTCCTTCGCAATAGCGAGGCATGGTATAGAACGAAAACATGCTATATATAAAAGGAAAGAGAAAAAGAAGGAGAAGAGAAGGAAACAAAAAAAGAAAGGAGGAAAAAATAAAACAAAAGAAAAAAACATCGTCAATTTCCATTTAATTTCCTGACAGTTTCCATCAAACTATGTCCCATCACTTCCTCCTCTTGTCTGCCCAACAGGACCCATCCACAATCAGGGGCCCGTTCCAGGTGGCGGCAGCCGAGCCCTGCTGATGCTCGACCTGGCCCTCAAAAGCCTGTTCCTGAATCGGAACATTGTCGGCCTCCACCTGCCCAGGGTAGCTCTGCTCCCCGCAAACAGGTGGATATGGGCCAGGGGCACCAGCCATATAAGGGTACTCATAGGAACCCAAGGTGGACTCGAACGAGGACCTTCGCTGGGACGGATACCACTGTTGTGGCATCTGGGGGTAGGGCGGGGACCCATTGGCAGACCGATTCCCTAGATAACATATTAACATATCGAAGCAAGGCTTTCAAAGATGATTGCGGGTACTTACTCTGCCCGGCTGCCCTCTCAACTCTCAGAAGACGGTTATGCAGCTGGTGCTGCCGGTCCAGGCTGAGAGCTGCTTGGGCATATTCGGGACGCTGCAGATCGTTAGTTTCTTGCTGCAGACTGTTCAAAAAACTAAATAATAAATGACTTACTTCGTATTGGACGAACGCCCCAGGAAGTTGCAGGCCTTGTCGGGTCCTGCTGTACTTCAGCCCGACACAGCAGGCTCCGAATGGCCTGAATGCTTCATGCAAATCCCGCATGAGCCTTGACTGGTCGACGTTGACCGAAAGACTAAGAGCATGTTAGCAGTCTATCCACCTTGACGAGCAGGAGAAGTGATACGTACTTTCCGACGAAGAGTCGGGCATCTTTACCATAAATTTGTTGAACCTCTTCGAATGTGAGTTGAGGTTCGTCATGGTTGGGATGCTGGGGGGAGGGGCCCATGTCGCCGATATAGGTGACGTTGTTATGCATCCTGAAGGATGCTTTGTACTGGCAGGATATAGAAGAGATATATGATTTTGGGAAGTAGATTTGTGTTGCTTGGTGATAGATGGGCGTGTTTGATGATAGATGAGTGTTTTGGGGGATATGCAAGAAACGAAGAGAGTATGGGAAGAGAAGAAAAAGGTCTTTTGTGAGGCTTACATTCGTGCAAACAGGCACTCACAGTGAGCTCAGAATTTGATAATCGTTTGCTTCTCTATAAATCATAGAATTATCTGTATAGGCCTTTACGGAAACATAGAGAGGTGGTACTTGTACTGTCGAGTCATGAGGAGAGGACCGCTACCATGGCTACGATTGGAGATTACCGAGTGAATGGAGCCTAGAAGAAGAGGCTATGCACTCGTTCTTGAGAGAATGGCTGGTTTAACGGCGACTTTCATAGCAATGACGATATCCCAATAATTCTTTACAGGACTCTATACCACCACCTGACTCATAATATTAGTAGTACATACACGATAGAGAGATGCAGAGAGGCTCAACATTGGAGATAGTTCGGTAATGTTTCAGGCAGACCTTGGAGAGGTTGTCACCTGAATAGCAACCCTGGACCAAGGGCGTTATGCTTCTGCACAAAGTACTGCGACTATCACCTAATTCAATGAATAGTAACTGATAATACTATGTGAATGAGGAACAGTGATATTACGGTCTATTGGCTCCCCAACTGATTGAATTGTCTTCAAACATCCACGTTGATCTTAGAAACCCTGCTTCTGCGTAGTTATAGAATCCCCGGTCCTCCAGAAAAAAGAAGTCAAAGCTTGTTCTTCTCATGTTACTGCTGAAAAGGAAGAAGTTCAGCAGGAAAATCTACTAGAATCAATGTGTCTTAGAGAGACTTGTGGTTTGGAAGCTAGACTTGCCCATTTGTTACCCTCTCAGCCGTTCCCAAGTCTCTGTCTTTGGTAATCCTCTTGGTATTGTCAGGCACATTTCGGATCGACCAGTAAGGAATAGAATAAAATATCTCTCAGGCTTCTTCGTGGGGGCCAAGGATAAAGGCTGACTGTTGCTTGTTATCCTATCCAGACGTCATCACCGAATGTTACTGGCGATGAAAACCACAACGACAAGATTTTACAATACAGATGAGTCCTACTGGCACTTTGATGCAACAATATTGAGCCAGAATGTACTTACAAGCAATAAAGAGGTCTTGGTCGATGAAATTATATGAATATCGTCGATCTGAAGTTGTATAGATAGCTTTCCCGATTGGGATGATTTAGGGCTGAATTTGGCTCGGCGTCTACTTTACGGACTCTCACGCTGTTGGACGACTTCTAGTGAAGATGTGCTGCTCCACAGACATTCTAGACCTCCTGCATAGCATACAATCGGGCTATCAATGTGATTTTATGCAACTCCTGCTTCTAGCAGCATCCTATTTAGTTTCTACCGAAGTGTTATTTAGCGTAGATAAAGTTGACTCAGTACCACTTGTTGGCCACCCCGCGTGTCCCAATAAATCCGTTTTGCCTCCTTAGAAAAGGGGGCAATGTAGACCTGCGTAAAGATGATGATATCTCTGACTCGATGGCAACCTGGTATTTAATAATGAATACTGGTAACCATACGGAGTTCTGAATGTCAATCTTCAGCCTGAAGGCGGTGAGCAGAGGTTATGTTATCAATCAGTCCTCACGCGACGTCATTTCAATCGACCCCGAAATCCGAGTTTCTTCCTGCCGACTATTTTATTTGGACTTTTGAACTCCCAAATCTCTCTCTAAACCGGCCATAACAATTGCACCATGTTCCCGACAGCAAGGTGCTTCGCCGCAAAGCCCGCAGGATTCTTCAAGCGCAGCGCAGATGAACTGGGCCGCCTGTCAAAAATCGGTACTTAAATCTCCCATTTCCTACGGTCGGACCCCCCGATCTCTCTTGCGACCGATCTGCTAATTACCCTGGTTCTAAGCCTGGAACTCGGAAGCCCTACACACCCCGACGAAACCCTACGTCCTACTCGACTTCGAAGATGATTCCACCGTCGCCGGATGCAAGACCATGGCCGACCGCGCCGTCGGAGGTTTCAGCACCGCCAGTTTAGACTACGTCCCTGCCGATCCGGCGACACATTCGCCCGCACACGCTCGTTTCCACGGCAGTATCTCGACGAAGCTACCCAATAACTGGCGCGTAGAGCGCACGGGTACGGTTACCCTTCCTTCCCTGGGGATCCCAACCCATGCTGGTGATAAGAAATTGACAACAGTGCGATGATATATAGGATACGCGGCCTTCCGCAACAAAGACCGGGGGCTGTGGCTCTTCGGGCGCCTTTTCTGGGATATGGATTCTTACTCTTACCTCGCTTTGCGGGTGAAGTCCGATGGACGTAGGTATACCGTGAATATTCAGACGGACTCGATCGTCGAGACCGATATCCACCAGCACAGACTGTATACTCGGCATCATAGGGTCCAGGAGGCGTCGGATGAGGAACTCTCATCGCATGAGGCGGCAGAGGAGTCGGAGGAGGACCAGGAGGTGTATCCAAGCCGTGTACCGCCTTCTCTTTCGGATGTTCCGCCTGAATCGACTATCATGTCGACGTCGACGAGTACGGAGACAGCTGGAACCACAGGTTGGGAGACGATTCTGTTACCGCTTAACGCGTTCGTGCGCACGAACCATGGTTTGGTGGTTGAGCCGCAGACTTCGATCCTGCGGCAGCGGGTGAAGAGTATTGGTATTGGACTTACGGATCGCGTGGAGGGTCCGTACGATCTGCGGATTCATAAGATCTGGGCTACGAATGGTATGAGCGAGGCGGAGATTGAGGAGGAGAGGCGGATCTGTGGGGTGGATGCGTTGCCTGTGGACGAGGGTGTCCGGTCTGGCTGGACGCGGGAGTCTGCACAACAGCGTACGAATCAATCGGAAGCGCCGAAAGCGAAGAAGGGATTGAAGGCGTTGCGTTCCGAGTGGGACCAGTAAATGGATACCAGGTTCAATTTGTATAGTAATTTATATTTTTAGGTCTCTATACCAGTCTTCATCTTGACCAATGACTTGGGTAAGAAGGATTTATAGACATTGGACAATTGAGCGTTGTATATTCGACATCTTCATTTTCACAAGTATCACCACCCTGCCTAGACCGCAGGAACCTTAGTCTCACCAGTGATCCGCTCATATGCCTCACGGTACTTAGCGCTAGTCTTCTGCGCAATCTCGTCGGTCATCCGCACACCAGGCTTGCCCTTCAGTCCCTCGCTCGTCAACCAGTCACGCAAGAACTGCTTATCGAAGCTCTGCTGTCCACGACCGATCTCGTACGAGTCCTTAGGCCAGAAACGCGATGAATCCGGGGTGAGGACCTCATCGGCCAGCACAACCTCGTCAGTCTCAGGGTCCAAACCGAACTCGAACTTGGTGTCGGCAATGATCACACCACGAGTAAGGGCGTACTCGTGAGCGACCTTGTAAAGCTGAACCGCAAGAGAGGCGATCTTAGAGGCATAAGGTTCACCAACAATAGCAACAGCTACAGCACCAAACAATTAGCCAATAATCCACAGCCACAAAATAAAAATATAAAAAAAAAGTGAGAAAAGAAAATAAAACAAGCCAAATCAACTACTGCCTCCGAAATCGGAACCCGGGAAGAAACGGAGATATAGATAGACATACCCTGATCCGGATGAATGTTCTCATCATGCTCGCCCTGCTCCGCCTTGGTGCTGGGAGTGTAGATAGGACCATCGGGGAAGGCCTCGCTCTCCCTCAGACCCTCGGCGACTTTGATCCCGTGCACGGTGCCGGATTTCTTGTACTCGTTCCAAGCGGACCCGGTGATGTACCCGCGGACGATGGCCTCAATGGGGAGGATCTTCAGCTTGCGCACCTGCATGCTTCTGTTCTGGAGGACGGGACGCAATGACTCGGGGATCTGAGGCGGGAGGTCGAGGGTGAGGAAGTGGGTGCGGAGAGAGGGGATTTTGTCGGAGAGGATCTTGAACCAGGTTTTCGTGCATAGGGTGAGGAGGATGCCTTTTTCAGGGATTCCCTTTCATTGCTGTTAGTGGTACTGCTGAGGGTTGAGGGAAGGAAGGGAGAGGGAGTGGTACATTCTCCATGATCACATCGTACGCGGAGATGCGGTCCGTTGCGACGAAGAGGAGGGTCTTCTCGTCGACATCGTACAGGTCGCGAACCTTGCCTCGAGCGATAAGAGGGAGGGCACCCTGGAGGTCGGTGTTCGTCAGAGCTTCCGACATGGTGGGATTCTGTAGAATTGGGAGTATGAAGAGGGAAGTGTCTGGAGATGATGTCGAGTCATAAAAAGTTGGGGACGATAATCGATAAGCGGGTCTTTTTTTGCGGCGGGGTTGCAGGCCTGAGGCAGTCAACCCCGCCATATCAGGGAACTCTACCATCTATTGGTGAAAAGAGGCAGTTTAAGTGGGAAGTGAATATGGTCTATTTATAAATTATGCTTAAAGTGATACATTGTTCTCGAATTGTGGCTGAATGCTATCTTGTTCCCAGCTCACGCAGGCATTGATGTAGACAGTAAAAGATGCTAGTCTACAAACAAGGCCTGGCGAGCCTGAATGAACTCTTGTCTCTCCTTGGCCCATTCTGGTTTCACAGAAGACAGTGGGGAGGGTTGCTCGACACCCGGGAGGAGCAGATCAGGATCGATTGTGCGAATCTTCGTACCACGAGGTAGACGATGATAATCTTCCGCATGCGGCCCGGCTTCGATGTGTTCGATTGTCTCCAATCCTTTAGAGTCAACTTTACTTTTCAGCAGCTCCCAAAATCCGCGATCCGATAGACTCCATAGGACCTCTTCCTTCAATAATCCTCGTTGCACCAGATCCCCAATCAACTGACCTATCTTCCTGGACATGACGGCATGAGCCGGATTGCACCATACATCCCTATCGCATTCGCCATACGCCCTAGCATAAGCCAAGGCTAGATCAATGTCTTGAAGGACTAGCAAGCGATGTGGTGAAGACGCGTCCGGGAATGCTGTCAATGAGTGATACACGCGGCGCGCATCCTCTATCGCAAGTTTACCGAACGCGACAGCGTCTCGTAGAGAGTAATCGAGACGATCAGCGCAGAGAAGAGGAGCGGGTCTCTCCACCAGAGGATAAAGCTCTTCATCAAATGGCTTTAGATCAACAAAGCCATGCTTGATAAGTATCTGCGGCAACTCAGTGGTCATGATATACCGTGTCTTTTGGACCTCATGATAGCTCTCCCCTGGCTTTGACAAGGCCCCATCGACGTCATGGCTGAGTACTGTGTGGCTGATGTCGTGCAGAAGGCCTGCGACTTGCTCTCCGATGCTACCGCCAACTTTGCGCACTAATAGCGACGCGCCTATGGAGTGCTCTAGTCGAGTCACTGTATGGGTTATACCCAGAAGATCGGTTTGACCGTGGAGACCGATGCCCGCGAGTCGGAGTAGAGCTGGACACCGAAGCAGCTCGGCTAGAACCGGCTCGGAGATGATGTGCTCCCCGTAGATTTTGTCCTGTATAATCACCGTGTTGTCAGGGTGAAAAGTGAGGGTTTGGAAGGAACCCGCACTCAAAGAGGAAGACATGGTGTAGAAATTGGATGTTTGTTTGGGGAGACGTAAATGAGTGTTGGCTGATTTAGTTGGTCTTCTTAAGCTTGTCTGTTAGCGCATTCCTCTGCTTGGCTCTCTGCCCAATGTTCTTTTCTCTTACTTCTGAACCCCGCATTCAAATCTCTGGGTGTGCCAGATCGATTTCCAACTCTGAAGACCAGTAGTTCCAAGGTTTAGCAACTGGTCACCAACCGTGGAATGAGACAAGATTATGTGCGCAATAGTACTTGAGAACTATTGGAATCAACCAATAAAGACGCAGATCATAGAAGGAACCAAGTTGATTGACAATCGGGTAAGAGAATGATACCATTTATATAGGCGACTCTGGCACCATTACATGACTCCCCTTGGAAAACACCCACAGGATTCAGATTAGATCATGATACACTAGCCACGTGAATGTCAATGACGGCATTAAACAAAATAAGCATCTATGGCTTCCTCTTTTACTCGACGACGTTGTATCAGTAGCAATTCGAGACAAGGGATGAACGAGTATTGCCATGACATTGGTGACAGCTGAGGATAATGTAGTACCCTGTAGATAAGGGCGAGAAGCATCAGTACCGACAACGAAAACAAGATGACAGTCACTGCAGTCGAACTAAAACCTCATAATGCTCAGTAACAGAACGCACAAGTATAAGACCCGAAGCGGCAGCTCACTACATAGCAGCCCGTGGACAAGGGAGTCGGGGAGAATACGTAGCCAAATCTTCTGTACTTCTACTTCGTTGTCCATACATTGGCAGAGAAAGTAAAAGAGCAACGCAGACCACACAACTCATACAGGTACCTAGCGTATACAAAATAATACAGAATTGTTTACTTTCTGCAGTGTTTGCCATGTGTCAAAAAGATCAGAGTAGAAGCTTCAACAGAAAGCTCTCTGGCCTAAGTCTTCGAAATGACACACTGGGAAGTATGTTCCAAGGAAACATGTGCACTACTAATGGAGACAAACTATTCAGCACAGAGTACGATAATCTCGGAGCATCCAAGTCTCCATTGAGCTAGTGGTAGTGTATTAGGGTGGAAAGCCTCGCGCCAGATAAGACAGCTTATAGTTATAGAGTAGGTATACATCAGAGCGGCGACATTAAGTGAGATAACGGCATTGAAGGCGGTTTCAGAGCCGATGTTGATGAGGGCGAGAAGAGCACTGATGGTGCAGGTGATGATGGCACTTTAATTGACACAGTAAGCCATGTAGCATTTTCTTCTTCTTTTTTCTCTTTGCTTCTTTCTAGACAAGGGCCAGATGTAGCCATCTAGCCCTAATTTATTTTTTATTTTTATTTTTATTTTTATTTATTTATTTATTTATTTTTTTTTTTTTTTCCTTTGTTTTATAGACCCACCGCAACGGCAAGGATGGGCCATCACGTCAGTTCGGAGAAAGGGCCAATGACCGTTTATACTGAATGAAGAATAGGCAAACTAGATTTCTAATAAATTAAGGCTTGCCAGTCTTGGCTTTCACTTGGTCCTTGCCCTAGTTGACTCCACAAGCCAGCAGGGAGTTGAATCCATGTCCCTTTCAATCTGTATCTCCGACCCGAGACATAACAGTCTCATGATGATAAGGTCGAGAAGAGAAGTAGGCAACACAATATTTTTCATAACCAAAAGTGGAACGATGGCGGACTAGACTTCATGCATGAGCTCTATTGACAATGTCGCCATTCTGTCATGACCAATGGGATACCCTAAGTTATTTAAAGGGACGCATATGAAGAAGAGCGTTTGTTTGTCACCTGGAATGTCTGGAAGAAAATCATTGCGCTTTGAATGTTTGGATCTAGCCCAGTTTTACGTTTTCTGAGGACTCCTCGAGAAGTAGTTCATAACCTTGATGTCTAGTACTGATAGAGAAGTATTCAAACAAATCTGTAGCAAACGCTCGTAAAAACACAAGACATTATTCATCCCATGTAGAATCTGATAGCCGTATATTAATAAAGCATAGACACATATCTTTTCATAGCCAGGGCGTTTTCATCACGCCCTCGGTCATTCCCCGGATCATCGACCTGCTCAACAGTGGTCGGTAGACTTGCACCACCCGACGCATATAGCCACGATAATAGCGATGATAAGAACTTCATACACGTTAGCCTAATTGATCTAATCGGAGTCCAATGGGTAAACCTGTATACTTACTGCAGACAAGCAGAATATACCACTTGTATTTCCTCGCATTACGAGCGCTTACGATCGCATGACCTATCTTCTCGTTGCCCTTCTCATAGTTCAATCGCGTTTCCTCGGCATTTTCCTCGATCTTCTCAACTATCGGTTCGTGCGAGCGAACAAGCTCGGCCACTTGTTGAGAAAGCTCGCTAAGGGCCATCAGATCCTGTTCAATTTTGCGAATGGCAGCGGATCGCTCCATGACAGCAGCCTGTGCATCTTTCGCTTGTCGAGTTCGGGCCCCTTGCACCTGTGGCCAGTTAGCTCATCATATCCTCACCAGTCCATAGCCCTTGGGGCTTTGAAACAGAATAATATAAGGAATGTGTAATTACCTGAAAAACCATTTGTGTCCCCGCCAACACCTGCTGTACCCCATGTTCTACCTCTTCAGGCGATGCTTCAGGGTTAGCAATCTCATATCGCCGCCACACCTGCTCGCGGAGTGCACGATCAAACTCCGTCTGCGACCGATAATAATCCTGGATCGCCTGTTGCACCTGGTTCTTCGTGGCATCGACCTGGGCCCGGATGCGCGGATCACTCGGATCCGCAAGATATCTAAGCTCGTCTACCAGAGTGCGGACTTGTTGGAGTGTGTTGTTGATACTGGATCGGACATCGTCGAGTTCCTGGCGGGCTAATTGATCGTCTGATACGGTGGTGGAGTTGAGGAGGGCTTGCTGTGCGGAATACAGATTCGAGTCGCGGAGGGTTTGTAGTTGATTAAGCTCGTGGGTGATTTGTTGGCGTTTGGTGAGAACGGGGGTCAGTTTGTTGATCTCGAGGTCTGGTGTTTACTGTTAATTAGGGCTGTCTATAGGGTTTGGAGAGGGTTTTATTTACCATAGCCTTGTTCAAGGGCGCTGTAGTTGATATTTGTTGTTGTCATTTTGTTGATCTGATATTGGATAGTTTAGAAAATGATTACAATTGAAAGATGAACTTGAAATGCAAGGTGGGTTTATATTCATGAAGTGCGAATGAGACTGGGTTCTATTTTAAGGTGGGAAATGCGGAGGCCTGAGAATTAGCGTAAGGCAGTGCTGCGTCCAGTCTCTGAGCCCTGAGCCGCAGCACGATCGACATGAAAATAAGCACTAAGAAGGCCCGAGGCTGTGCTCCATCTCCTCCATTGGCTATTCCGTAACTACGACTTGGTCTTGACCCGCATAAACCCGATCAAACATTGACAGGTGCGTTCAGTCGCGTCTTACACAAAGGAATCAGGATCGAGATGCATATCAGTGCGGTTTGACTCATACTGTTCCTAGAAAGATGCCATTTAAATACTGAGTAGGACTTCAACTCGGGAAACACTCTCGTTAAGCAATTTGCGTATAAATTCTCTAGACGATATTGATCGGCATGCACCTCCTCCAACTACCAAACGAGCTCCTACAATTGGTCGCAGACAATCTGTCCACGGACGCAGACCTGAACGCCTTGATCCAAACACACAGTCGCTTTTACCACCTGCTGAAAACTTATCTGTTTGAGCACAATGTCCGCTATGGTGAAAGCTCTGCCCTCGTCTGGGCTGCAGCGCACGGCCACATAGAGATAGCAAAAAAGTCACTTCGAGCAAAAGCAGATGCCAATGCCCTTAGTCCTCTCCACCGTTCTATATTCAAGCTCAACTTGTGTACTTGCCCAAGTATCCTCTTGCCCGCTAATCATGCTTGTGAATGGTGCCCATCCGACCGTCGGCACAGGTCAACGCCGATCATGCTTGCGGCAATGAATGGGCACAAGGAGATTGTCGAGCTTTTGGTCAACCACGGCGCCGACATCAATCGCCAGGTCGGCGGTGTATGTACCCCTATACTTGGGGCGATAGCACATGGGAATGTTGAGGTTGTGGAATATTTATTGATCACTGGTGTTGATCTGGATGTCGCCCTGGACGGGTTCTGGGACTATGATCCACTCGAGCTCGCAGCGCATGAAGGACATGCGGAGGTGGTGAAATTGCTACTTCGGCATGGTGTTGATCCTAATAAGTCCTCAGCACTCGCCCTTGCAACAGGTATGGGCGGACCGGAGGCGGCGCGTGAGCTACTGGAAGCGGGAGCAAACATCGAGCGAGTATGTACTAGAAACCAGATGGATGCATTGTTCAATGCAGTGGATAGGGATAAGGCAACAGTAGTTAGCTTGCTGATCGAGTATGGGGCCAATCTTGAATGCAGAGATAACGACGGCATGACTCCCCTCGCATATGCCGCCTATTTCAGAAGACCTGAAGCTGCTGAAGTACTTCTTAATCATGGTGCCAAGGTCAACGCCTTGTCACAGGGCTTGACAGCGTTATCTCTCGCGATCGATGAAGGAAAGGTGCCAATGGTGAAACTACTACTCGAGAACGGTGCTGATTTGACTATAACCAACGAGCCACTTCTCTTACGTATACTTAAGAGCAGCAGAAATTACAATCAGGAAGCGGACGCCGCGATAGTCGAGCTGCTACTGAATCACGGGGCCGATCCCAACTGCTGTGACCGGAAAGGAAGGACACCATTGTTCCTTGCGACAGTTAAACAGAAAGTCGATATTATGAGGGTGTTGCTCGCGCGCGGAGCCAATCCAAATCGAGAAGATGAGGAAATTGATTTATTATCGTGGGCCTTTCTGAAAGGTCATGAAGACGTGGTGAATATGTTACTCGCTTATGGCGCCTGTGAATCATGGCTCAGAGGTGATCACATCATGACACGTTGAGGGTAAGTATTAGCATTGCTCTTGTCATGATGACCTTGATACGTGGGGTTTTCTAAAAAGAATCATGATTGATTCTCTGTCTAGTCTCCATCCATCTTTCTTGGGGATCTTAAAATGGCAGAAGAATTTACCTCAGCGCCGGATCTAACATCTTGGACCGCCATACTTCCGCAAGTCCATAATGCCCCCGACTGCCAGTCACCGACAACGCAGAGTAGTCATGGCAAGGCTCAGCCTCCCGAGTACTACTATCATGTATACAAGTTTGGCGAACCAGATCCAGCCTGTCTCGAGTGCCTCACTCAAGAGCTTCCTGCTTCGGGTCACGATGAAATGTTGACTGATGAAAGCGACTTTGATGGGGAGAAACCTCTGCCTTTCGGTGACACGGAGTACTTTCCTAGTGGCTATAGGCCAGAGAATGAGTACGGAGGTAGAACTGTCGACCTGTTATTTGATACAGTACTAACAGTGTCAAGATGCGCCCTCAGACGAGAATATGATCGATGACAGCGTGTTGCTAGAGTCTTCCTCTTGCTCAATCTCTACTGACGGGAGCGAATATGGCATGGAGATACTTGATGAGAATGATATCGAGGAGATCAAGACCAGGATCCTCATGGCTCTTCCTATTCACGACTTCATTGAGATCCAGCCCATCCGATCCATCATAGAAAGCTTTACGCAGCGACAGTTGGCAGATATTGTTGGGAAGTTCTTGGAGCTTGATAAGCTTAAGGTCAACCAACACAGCTTGACAACATACAGTATAGAATACAACCACCCTTCATCAGAAATGATGCGTTTTATTCAAAAGCACCTTACGAAAGAGGTACCATGTCCTGGCGACGAGAGGGTTACGAAGGTGCTTATATTCGATGACATTGACAATGGTTTCCACAAGAAGAGTAAGTCGGAACTGATAGAGTTGTTGGAAGAGACACCCAGTGCATTCCACACGGCGAGATTATATGCTGTCCTCGAGAAACAAATCCAAGCGTTGCTAGAAGAGGAAAGACAGCAAATTCACACAGAAGCGCGCCGGCTCTTTGGTGATTTAGACTCCCTGAGCTCTGGGGGTAGTAGTGAGGGTTGGTGAGACTACAGCGCAGGAAAGGTCCTCTAGTCACCCGACAGAGTCAGCAAGCTGTTAATGGGAAATCGCTAAACAGTATCCATCTTGGGTTCTGGGAAGTTTCGGCTACAGAGTAGTTATTCACGTGGTAGTGATGTGGTTTTCTTTGCTCCATTGGTTTAATTGAGTATCCTCGTGTTCGGCAAATTAGCGTCAATTAATTAAAGATCGCCTTGAGGGTGGCTGGTATTTCAACTTTTCGTATAAACTCCCTAGATCCGACACATCCTCTACTAGTGTAGATTCCGCATCTCGATGCTCCGACTTAGTGGGCTATGCTGGAGAAAATGACAGAGCCAAGGAATCAAGTCAGCTCTACCCTTTCCACCCAAGTTGAACTCAGAGATCTGTACGAATATGAACCATTCCCAACCCCCACATCCATCAGACTCATAAAAGTGGAAGGCAAAACCCAAGACGGGACAGTCCATGTACGACTAAAGACCATCGACCTGAAAGACGCTCCTTGGTACCACGCCGTCTCATACACCTGGGGAAACCCACATACCGAGCTGCCCCACGTTCAAGCAACTCATGATGCCTATTCTCAGAAGTACCCACCTGACTATCGAGAGCCTATAGTGGCAAACGGAAAACTTCTATATGTCAGCCGAAGTGCATATGACATCTTAGTTTCCGTGCCGAAGGATGCTTGGGCAAAGCGATGCAACCAGAGAAATCCCAAGAACCAACTTCGCGCTACTATTCATTCAGCCTGTATGACGAACAAGAAAGAGTACGTCGAGGAGCTGATCTCTGCTGGGGTTGATATCGATGTTCAAGATGAATATGGTCGAACACCGCTGTGCTATGCTGCGAGGCTTGGGAAGCTTGAGTTCGTGGAGCTCTTGCTTGCTGCCGGTGCTGAGCTCGATATCCTTGATGGGAATAACAACCGGGCTATTGATCATGCTCGGGAAAGCGGGGTGGAGGAGGTTATTAAATGCCTTGAAGAGGCTGAGAAAAGAGATAAAGTGGACGGCACTTCCAGATCGTGGCCCGAGGGCCCTCAGATGTGGTGTTGGGTCGACCAGATCTGTATTGATCAAAGCAATCTTGAGGAGAGAGCTTCACAGGTGTCAATCATGGACCAGATCTACGAATGTGCTTCTTACACTCTTATATGGCTCGGGCTAGAAGACGACTTTACCGAGATTGCTGTCGAGACGATTCAGAAACTGTACTCCGCGCAAGGAGATCTTATTCATGACAATGAAATCATTCCCTACAGGCACCAGCCCAAAGAGATATATGCCACAGCTGTCATTCCATATGTTTCGCTAGAAGAGTGGACAGCTCTTGCTACGCTTTTTCTACGGCCATATCTAAGAAGATTGTGGGTTATACAAGAGAATATTCTCTCGGACACATGTCTCGGATACTGTGGTAGATTCGAGGTCCCATGGCGGGCATTCTGCACAGTAGCACAACAGATCTACTTCCGGCAGCTCATCTTGGGGAGAGTTACTTCAACCGAGTTCATTGACATTAACAGTCCCGTGGTGGCCATAGAGAGTGAAATCGTGCACCTTACTCAATGGAAAGATCGTCTACAGAACGGCGATCAAGCTTCCATGCCCAAAACCCTCTCATTAGAAAACCTCCTCTTCGAAACCTGGACCTTCCGCGCCACAGACCCAAGAGACAAGATATTCGGACTCTACGGTCTTCTACTCAAAGCCGGAACCGTCCCCTGGAAACCAGACTACTCAAAATCAGTCGCCCAAGTCTACGCAGACGCTACAAAAGAAATAATCCAGACCGCCAATGAACTACGCATGCTCTCTGCTGTCCTCGATCGTTCACTCCACAACATCCCCGACCTCCCATCATGGGTCCCAGACTACAGCGTCCCATTCTGTAACATGATGTGCGCCAATTACAACGCTGCCGGAAACCTTCCTCCGCAGACCTTCCAACCCAGCTCTTGGAATGAACTCATAGTATCCGGAGTGAAAATCGACACCGTCCTGCAAACGGGAAACACAACTTCCGGACCCAAACAAATGTCCATGTTCTTCGACGCACGCTGGTTCGAGCTCGCTTTGCTCCTCCCACATCCTTATCATAATGGCCAGGCCAGAACCGAGGCATTGTGGCGTACATTATGCGCGGACCAGAAGAAAGACGGCTCATCCCCAGCCCCTAGTGCATATGGTTCTTTTTTCCGAAACATGCTGTGTCAACTTACTTGTGTTAAAGCAGAAGAGACGGCCAGAGCCGCCGAACAAGACCCAAATATAGTAGTACTCGAAGCCGCTCTCCACCACATCCGACAAATCCTATCAAACCCACCAATATCAACCCTCTCACTCGAAGAAATCCAACATACCTTCGGGAACCCAGATACAAACCTCAGCAGTTCCGATTTCCAGACCCTAACTCATCTTCTCTACAAACTTCATTTCCTGGGTGTGGTGGAGGAAGATCCCTGGACGCCAACCATCGATGAAATCGAAGAATCCTACCGAAGTACTAAATGGCAGACATGGGAAGAAAGCAGTGCACTTCCTGGTGATGGAATTGAATTCCACGTGGCGCTTAGAAGTAAGCATGGTAGACGGCGTCTGTTTGTAACCGAGAAGAGGTATCTGGGGCTTGGTCCGGCGTCAATGGTTGATGGGGATGAGGTTTGGGTTATTCCTGGTGCTGGTGCTGCTTTTGTCTTGAGACCGGTTGAGTCGGGGAAGTTTAGGTTGGTTGGTGAAGCTTATGTACATGGGGTTATGGGTGGGGAGGTTGTTGGGGGGTGTGATGTGGAGATTTCTAGTATTTGTCTTGTTTAGGGCTTTGAATAAGCTAGGAGCCTTGGTACTGAATGATGTCGGGGGTTTTGCGGGCTGAATCTGGTAATGGCTTTATGGGGGATCTTGTTCGGCATTGAGATGCCTTCTGATGTGGAGGTTTTCGTTTTGAATCAGATTGTGATTGCCATTTTTCAATGATGTTTCATGGCTATTAAAGACTCTTGTCTCTAAGGATTTTGCTGTGATGGACGTAGAAATTCATCCTTGGGTTCTTCTCAATAGGGTGTTGGGCGATTCGGAGCTAAGTGAGTAATGTCAATGTTACTCTTGGTTTGAATATTGTTTGTTATTGAAAGACCCGTCTTCTATAAAGATAGTTACTAAACTTAAATGTATATGGCTACTGTGAGAGGAGTAATTGGTATAGCTGTACAGTTATATTGACGTAAATACATAACAGGGCATTAGCAACTAGAGTCTAATTCTAAAAGACAAAGCAATAAACACCGTCAATCTGTCTATAGTAATGCAGCGCGGTAAGACCGCTTCCTAGCATTCAAGTCTCACCGAGAGACTCTCACAGCTTGCTAGAGAAGTAGGGAATGTTCTTCTGCTCGTACAATTCCCGGTACTGGGCCTTGATGATATCGGCACCCTGTGACACGATTGATATTAGTTATACTGCACTTCAGGAATTTGAAGGGGCTCCATGTTCTCACCTTTTCACCGATCATGTAGACCGAGTTCTGGATACGGCAGTCAGGGATGACAGGCATGATTGAGGCATCGGCAATGCGGAGGTTCTTAATGCCGTGCACCCGCAGCTTGTTGTCAACGACACCCTGTTGGACGTTCTTGGACAGACGGGCGGTACCACAAGGGTCTGAAATGGGGTTAGCTATTGCATCTCGAATTAGGCCAGAAAAGTGAATACTTACGGAATCCAGTCTGACTGCGGTCCAGGACAGCCTTGTTCATGGCCTCGTCCGAGTCGAGAGGCATGTTCCAAGGATACTCCTCGAGAACGAGATCCTTGAAGCCCTCGCCCTTGGTGAGGACATCGTAAGTCCACCTGACACCCTCACGCATGGCCAAGACGTCGAGGTCGCTGGCAAAGAAGTTCAGGTTGATGTTGGGCTGCTGGAGAGGGTCCGTGCTGTTCAGGGTAACCTCACCACCCTCAGACACGGGGCGAAGGAGATCGACAATGACGGTCATGTAGCTACCAGACGGGGGCACAGGGTAATGCCACTGGAATGCAGAGCTGAAGAGTCCAACGAAGTCGAGTTCGAAGTGGGGCTGGCCACCAGGACCGAAGGGGTCAAGGCCACCATTAGCAGCCTTAGCCTCGCGGTAGGCAGGGTAGCGGTTCAGGCGCTCATCGATACGAGGGAATCCAACCAGCTCCAGGAAACCGGAAGCTGCCGGACCAGTCTTGTCGCGGCGGTAGGCAGCAACAGCAGCCTCATTGGCGGGTCCAGCACGGTGGATGTGATCATCAAGGGCAACACCGTCCTTGAGACGCAGGACGAAGGGCACAATAGGGTGGTCGAGGAGGTTCTTACCAACATGGGGAGAGTCAACAACCACGTCGATGCCGTGCTTGTTCAGCTCAGCAGCAGGACCAATACCACTCAGAAGCAGGAGCTTGGGAGTCTCGAACACACCCTGAGAGACAATGACTTCGCGAGTAGCATAGAGGTTGAGCTCGGCACCATTGGTGGGGTCGACAACAGTCACACCGGTACAGGTCTGAGTCGTGCGGTCGATGATGAGGCGCTTGGAGTGGACCTGAGACAGGATAGTGACGTTCGGCTTGTTCTCGAGGTACAGCCAGCTACCTTGGCGCTGACCCTTGTAGATCGTGTCGACACAGTGGGTAAGACCGTGCATTTCACCGGAGTAAATGTCCTCGGAAAGCGGCTCGCCGCTAGAGGTCCAGGCAGTGGTGAGGGCATTACGGAAGGTCTCGAGCTCAGGAACAAGCTCGGCGTGGGAGATCTGGACAGGTCCACCGGTACCGATCTTGTTCAGATCGGTGGGGTAGAGCTTCTCATCATCGTGGTAGGTAGCACACTTGCGGAGGTAATCCACACAGTTGTCCCAGGTCCAGTCACTGCCACCGAACTCGTACCAGTCATCAAAAGTGGCCTTAGATCCGGGGATCCAGGTAAAGTAGTTGGCACAAGAGCTACCACCAAGAGCTTTACCACGAGTGTTAGGCTTTTCAATACGCTCGTAGTCGTCACGCTTGATCATGGTAGTCTTGTAGGCCCAATCATACTGGCTGCCACGGAGTCCGAAAGCCTTGGAAGGGGTGGTGATGTCGTCGATCTGGCCGGGGTTGGCGATACCAGCTTCGACGACGAGAACACGAACGCTGGGGTTCTCGGAAAGGCGACCAGCAATAGCATTGCCAGCGGTGCCACCTCCAACGACGATGAAGTCGTATTGGTTGTTGTTGACTTGGGCACTCATGGTGATGGTTGAAGTAATAGAAGTAGTGATTCTATTGTAGATTGGATTGAAAGATTTGGAAGAAGGTTGTTGTTTTGCTGTTTTTGTTATTGTAGTAACTGTTATTGTTGTGATGATGATAAGAAGATGTTCCTGGTGCTGGAATCCATGGTTCTTTTATATTGACATCCTCCATAGGATTGATGCTCCAGACTTTCAAAGACATTGTCATCAATGAGGGGGATGCCGTCTTTCCGTGATGGATTGTGAAAGTCTTCGAAAATAGCTCATGGAATATGATGTATTCAGAGAGAATAAGGTCGAGCTAAGGCTGAGCCAAGATTGACCCAGAATGACCGTAGAAATTCCGGCGGTGGAGATGGTTCGGCGATCGATCGGACTCAAGATACTACTTCCGAAAGGGGACATAGTAACAGGAACACGGGACTTTAGCGTCCATAGTCATACTCAGAAAAGCCACTTGTGGCTCGTCCCTCGTCTTGCACGTGATTATTTGTCTTCCCCTCACGCGGCATTCTGGGTTTCCCCTCATGAGGGGAAACCATCACGAAACGGAAATGTTGAGGTTTTTCGCTGCTCCACTATAGCTTCATTTCTCTCGTATCCACATTTTTTTGCGTGCCACTGACAATTCCCGGATTACACTCATCGCGATAAGGAAGCCCGAATATTCCCAATGAGGTGTCAGCACCGGTCCGAGTATCCACCTCCGAGAATAGGCCGGAGGCCTTCAATGGGGCATATGGATGTCAAATTGTGTCGGTCCACATCGAAGAGAAAATTATATATAGGAGCAATGGGCCTAGATCAGTGTGAACCCCAGATTCCTCAATTTGTACTCCAGAAAAACAATAAGAGCAATTGCGTCAGACATCTACTCATTTTTCATTCATACAACCCACATCAAATATGATCCAGAAGACACCACGTCAGTACACTCTGGCTGAGGGTAAGCATTGATCACTTGATAAAACATAACAAATCAACCTTGGCTGACGGCTGCACTTGTAGGGCAACCTATCTCGGACCCCTCAGTCTCCACGACTCTCCCAACTTTCGGTGGTGGCAGCTTGACCACCCTTGCCGACACGACGCTTCTCGAGACTCTGGCTCATTTCAACCGCGAGCGAATCCCAGAAAGGTAATTTCAGACAATCAATCACTTGTACCTTGCTTGTGTGCTTACTCTGTTTAGAGTTGTTCATGCCAAAGCAGCTGGTGCTTGGGGAGAGTTCGAAGTCACCCATGACATCTCCCATCTCACTAGTGCCAAGTTCCTCAACGGAGTTGGCAAGAAGACGCCGGTTCTTTGCAGAATCAGTACTACCGGTGGTGAGAAGGGTAGTGCCGACACGGTTCGCGATGTCCGTGGATTCGGTGTGAAGTTCTTCACTGAGGAGGGTAACCACGATATTGTTGGCAATCACACAGTATGATTCATCACATACACATGAGATACTTGCAACAGCTATACTAACCATAGCAGCCCGTTTTCTGGGTGCGGGATCCTCTCAAGTTCCCGGCAGTCAACCGCTCTCACAAGAAGCACCCTCAAACCAACGCACATGATTTCACGATGGTAAGGGCAACACCTGCTCCTTAGGTCTCTGCAATTGCTCACGTCAATACAAGTTCTGGGATTTCCATGTCAACAGCCCCGAGAGTGTCCACGGTCTTCTTCATCTGTTCGGCTCCCGCGGTATCCCCTCCTCCGTCCGTCGCATCACTGGTTTCGGTCTCCACACTTTTAAGCTGGTCGCTCCCGATGGATCCTTCAATTACTGCAAGTTCCACTTCCGCCCCGAGCAAGGCGTCGACAATCTCTCCGAAGACGAAGCTACACGCCTTGCTGGTGCCAATGCTGATTACCATACCACGGAATTGTTCGATTCGATCGCACGTAAAAACTATCCAGTCTGGGGTCTGTACATCCAGGTTATGAAGCCTGAGGAGGCCGAGAAGGCCGGCCTGATGACCTTTGATATCACCAAGGTCTGGCCACACAAGGACTTCCCCCTCATTCCAGTTGGCAAGATGACATTGAATAGAAATGTAAGGGCTACTCCGACCCCAACTGAGCTGCATCCCATACTAATGCAAATATCTAGCCTGCCAACTACTTCGCCGAAATCGAGCAGGCAGCATTCTCTCCATCCAACATGGTTCCTGGTATCACCTACACGCCGGATCCCAGTATGTGATTCCTCTATTTCATTACGCTAAACGTATATCGAATCTAGTGCTAATCAACCCTTCAACAGTGCTCCATGCCCGTATGTTTGCCTACCCTGACGCCCAACGCTATCGTCTCGGAGCCAACTACACCCATCTGCCACCAAACCGACCCGTAGCACCTGTATATGCTCCCTTTGAGCGTGACGGTCTGACCCAGACCAGCAACTATGGTGCAGAGCCCAACTATACCCCCAATACGTTTACGCCTGCTGTCCAGAGCCAGCAGTCCACACAAGACGTGCGCCATGGAGAGTTCCTCAAGGGAGCTGTTCTGGGATTGAACAATATCCCTGTGACCGAAGCGGATTACGTGCAGCCAAGAGCTCTGTGGAGAAATGTCTTTGATGATGCCGAACGGAGACTGTGCGCGTCAAACATCTCGGAAACTCTCGTGACCCTCCCCGCCGAGTTGAGGACTGGTGTCATCGACTTGTTTAACAAGGTTGATCCCGAGATTGGTAGATTGATCTCCGCCAAGCTGAGTGGATCTGCCAGACTGTAAGTGGAGGTTACTATCCTTACAGTTAAGGCCCAGGTCGCAGTATGAGGCTGGATGCGCGCGAATACTATGTGGGCTTCGTTTTATGATTTTGATGCTTCTTATCACGTCGGCTATATGTACATATGTATATCGGTTGGGTTATTAGACTTTATAGATTCAATTCAATTTTAATGTCACTGAGCTTTGAGATTTTTGTTTTAATTCCTAGACAAGTTCAACTAGACATCGTCTGGCCGATAATGTTGATGAGCTACTACTATGCACTTGTTATCTGCTCATATATATAACCGCATCATAGCGATTGAGACATACATCTTATATCAACTTAACAGTTGTACGCTGACGCAGACACAACATATATTAGCATACTACAACCAGAATCCAGACTTCTGATTATCCACAACAAATCATTACATGAGAATTAAGCACGAGGGTAGCAACTAATGCAAACCTCTATTCTAATTAACTGGCCCGTGCACATCAGCGAAGTACGGGAAAAATTACGTGATACCTCGGCCCACCACACCAGACTTACCGTGTATCAACAGTGGATACTCGATGAAAAGTTGCGATAAAGAAAACAAAACTT
The DNA here is from genome assembly GCA_009193525.1 of Aspergillus sergii. Classification (NCBI taxonomy): domain Eukaryota; kingdom Fungi; phylum Ascomycota; class Eurotiomycetes; order Eurotiales; family Aspergillaceae; genus Aspergillus; species Aspergillus sergii. The sequence goes on along the minus strand of ML741834.1, from coordinate 117,881 downwards.
GTCCAATAGCGTGTAGCTAGACGGTAAGCATGTTGGAGATGTCAATTGTACCCCTCACGGTACGGAATACCCCTCGTGAAGGTTTTGGCAGTTTGCGATATCCGGCATCATTGTATGATTATACGTATACTAATTTCTAATATTAGACTAGTGTGGTGCAGAATTTTTCTTCGCTCCGTCTTGTTCTCCCGGTTTCTGTGGGCGATGGATCTATGGTCCTATGTAGGAATATATTGAAGGTTTGGGACAATGTTGAATGTAGTTTTTCTCCTGGGGAGTAGGTCCTTGAAAGCTAAGAGTGGGAAATTTCTCTGTACTGTTGCAATTATCGAAATTGATAACTCTAATTGGAGCAGTCCAACTCATAGAGTGATAAGGGAATATAGACTAATCAAGTACAGCCATCATGAACTTCTTCCGACATGGAAACACTCGGAATCCTTACCTTTAACCGGCTTATCTACCCTCAAGGATCTCTTGTGCAGATTCGGATGGTCAATACAGGCTAACACCGAATAGGATTCTCGGGACCCATTCGGCCCACCGAGTCTTCACCGTTCCCCTCGGTAGGTCTTCCGACCACGGTTGACCGTGCGGGGACGGTCCGTCTCTCCAATTAGAAATGTGGCTAGTGTCGGTCAACGGAGCTTGATATTCCGAACATACTTGACATTCAAGTGTGATTGAATGATTGTTCTACTAGATTTCTGCACATAGGATGTTTTGTGTACATATTAGACACCCTGGTGTGGCTTGACTCAGAAGGCCGTGGATCACCTGATCAAAACAATGTCGCGGTTGCACCCTCGTTCAGTATTATCTCGGACAACTCCCTTTTATTAGTTACGCCAACGTATCATCAATCTAACCATTATTTTCGCCATCCTATCGTATCTAACACCTGGGACTTGAGCAAGAAGTGATGGATGAAACTCCCCCAGATAGCAAAGCTATCACCGTGCTAGACTCCTAGTCCCTGTGGCTGAGGTGACGGCAGAAGAACGATCCAAGGCTTTTCCGGTAGCCCATCGCACCTGTCCTATCCACTTAATATATCCATCGCTGTAATATAGTAGAAGCCCTAAATATGGATGGTGTGACTGTTCTTGATCCCTGTATATATGTACCTTCACAAGGCCTTGGAGTGACGCCTTTGTTATGTATCAAGTACTAGAGATTGAGCCTTGACCGGGAGGAACTGTTAAGGATTCAATGTGTGTATCCGAAGGCGGAGGCTCCAATGGCCGATATTATGTTGGTTATTACAGATTACTCCAATGTTAGAAATGTACTTTGTTGCTGGATCTAATCTATTATAAAAAAGAATCCCTGAAATAGCACCGTTGCCATCCCTGAATAAAGGGTGATACTCGTATTGATCGATAATCCGAGCTGGAAATTGAGGTCCGAATGTGATGGTTCTCTCTAGTGAAGTTTGGAGCTTACTGGTGAGCTATGGATGAGGAATGAGGAAAGAGCGACTTACTACTAAGATATGGTTGGGAATTACACCTTGGAATGATTATAGCGAGACATCTGCTGAAGAAGCACCTACAGTCATTCTCGAAATCGGTTTGACCGGCAAACATATAGTGATTATTCTGCGGCGCCACTACCAAGACCATAATGTGAAAATCATTTTTGAGCCACCGGCTTTCAACTAAAGCCAGTTGTGATTGACCGTCTTACTGGACATAAAAAAGAATGGAATCGCTTACAGTATCTTACAAAAACGGAGCCCCAGGTCTTGTGTTTTTTTCACTCCGTTTGAAAACCTAATACTTGATGAATTAGATGTTATTAGGGAATAGTATAAAGAATGTATGGTTCGTTATATTTCCATGCTGTAGTAGTAAAAAATCCACCGAGGTTATACATAATACGGCCCCGCACAGACAAAGTAATTTATCACCTATAGCGGATCCCGTGTTTATGACAATGTAAACAACAGAACTAACTGACAAAAGAATACCTCAAGGGAACCATAGACTGGCCAATATCACTGGCAATAAGATACCAGATCGATTTAGTAAAGTAGACACTAAACCGTCTGTAGCTGTGCAATTCTATCCTTCAGTGCTGCCTTGTCCGCCTCCTTCTTCTCTGGTGAGGTAGTCCGCTCATACTCCTAAATACTCTGTCAGTACCTGTATCCTAAGCCTTAGATAGAATACCTACCGGGTCGGAACCCTGTTCAACTTGGTCTAGCTGGCTCTGCAACAACGCTGTCATGCCTTCTCGGTCTTTAGCTGTCATACGGTCCACCGGATATTCCATAGCTGATATATCACGCTTTGCCCCTAGAAGACTGCTTAGAAGGCCACCCAAGAGCGGTTCCCGACGGTCAAGATTGCCAGCCGCGGGGCGTGGTGCTGCGATAGAGAGACCAGCGAGGGAGAGAAGCAGAAAGGACGAGAAATGCATAGTGAGAATAGTAACTGGAATGAAGTGTTATGGAAGACAGGAAAATTGAATTTGGATGAATAGAGAATGACTTTGTTATTGTCAAAGACGAGGGGGGGGGGATAGCAGTATTTATCCTACGGTCCAGTGACTGTGTGACTCTTAATATGACCTGTTAGCCAATTTATCAGACTCTATGCAAACCCACTCAATAATTAGATGTTGACGCATGCCAATCCAAGCTTTTCTAATGCACACTCACTCGATTTATTGGGCTCTATTACCACAGGATGACGAGTATTACCTGCAGGTAAGCGAAGTACTATTGAGATTATACATTAGGGGAGACCTCCAGCATCCAGGTAGTGGGTACTACTCGATAATCTACACCTTATCTGGTATATACTGAAGCCTAACAGGGCAATAATATATTACAGTCTTGCAGGTGCTCGACGGGCTATCTGGATATTGCAGAATATGGATGCACTAGTCCGAAGCATGCATTTGAACAAAACGAGAGCATGCGTGTCAAGCTCCCTGTAAACTTAAGTTCCACCCAACATCAGTTACGTTGGTGCTAGATTGACCTAACCTAATGATTACCTAACAAGTAGCCTGCCTTAACTTAGGGCCGCTTTAGCTACCTCTTCCTCTGGTATTGCTGGCCCTTATATACTTAGACATTGTATTTGCACCTGTTGTGAGCTGAGGCTCGATTGAGAGAACATAATAGCATATAAAGATTCTACTTTATTGGAAATTCTGTCTGATATCCTTCTTGTCTACTAACCCTCAGATGTTCAGGTCGGAATAATAATAATAATCATAATACTTTTCCAAATCAAACCAGTACAGCAAAGCCACTATACTTTCCCGGTCCTGGACTGTTATCCACCCAATCCTGCACAGGCGATCAGTAGCGCTTGCCAGGATCCCGCCTTGAAGCCTGTCAACAGTATTGAAAATTAGCATAGCATAGGAACGATCGCCAATCTTATATGGCCTGAAAATGGAAATCGAGAGACTCGATAAATACTAAGACAGCTGGCTCGAGACTAGATGTATTTATTCTTAATTTTCTCTTGAAAATCTAACATACCAATAGAAAAAAAAAATATCTGATTTTCTATTAGAGGGGACCGAGGAGTATATGGAAAAAATCTGCTTTTGTGGGGAAGTGAGTGTTGAGAGTGGATACGAACAAATAGGCTACAATAGACCTGCGTAACAGTAGAAGCAATTGACCATCAGGCATCACAGAATATGCGGCATCAGTAAGTAGCACGCACTAGGCAATTGACGTGAGTGTGGAGGGTGTATTCCTCTCCTGTGAGAATCAGCAGCGCCTACTAGTGGACACTACAAATGTGATATCATACCCGCCCTTTCAACCATTCCTCCACCCGGCTCTGCGCCCAGTCCCTCACTCGCCCGAAATCCCGGCACGTATGCACCCTCTCCGTCTCGCCCAGCAGTAGTTGAATCGGGTTGCCTTCCGGATCATGCGTCTGGACCGGTCGCAGCGTGACAGGTGTCAGATCTGCCGAGCACATGATTGTCTGGCGGAGCTGATTGATGCAGTGATCTGCAGACTATCAGTACCCACCCACTACACATGAATCAAGGGATGAAAGGAACTGGAGAGAATACGAACCAATATGCATAGCCGCCACGTCCGCGCCCAGAACCCTCCCCATGTCATCATTTTGCCCGTGCATATGCCGTCTCAGTGTATCTAGACAGTGCAGTGAGTGTAGGACATCTACGCCACCAATGGCCCAATGGGTCCCGTTCCTGTCCGGGACCGGTTCGAGGGCGGGAAGGTCGGTGTCGGCGCTCAGGTGTGATATTTCTTGCTCGGTCAAAGGGAAATAACGGTCACCAATAAGGGCTTCCCACGCGGCATCCAGCTGCTCAGTGGGATAGTTACCTACGTAGGCCGGTTCAGTGGGATCGTCAATGCGATAGAGGGTTCCGTTGGGGGTGGCGCGGATGGGCGAGGTAAAGCGTTTTTGCTCGAGAGCAATGTGAGATCGTGCCAGAGGGAAGTCGGTTGCGAAGCCGGTGGCGTAGGAGGGCGCTGGAAGGATAAAGGTAATCAGAGCAATAGATTGGAAGAGAGCTATCGTGGCAATGGAAATGGCAGCGTATTTCCATTTGGTGTTCGGAGGACTGGGGTATGAGAGGCCTTCGTCTAGAAGCTTGTGGTGCTGTTCCTGATGGTGGTCCATGATATCTGTGGGATAATGATGTTGGCGGGGGGTTGTGAGACTGCTGTATTCTAGGATTGGTGCATCAATCAAATCGATTTATTGCGGATATGATTAATTATCGGTTCCGTATTCAGCTGAGACAGTCCCTGCTCTTTTTATGTGTGGAATATTAAGATAACAGGCGACGTGGGAAGGGGACCATCAATCATGGATGACATGAGTAGGCACGGGTCTAATCACTTGCCATATCAGCTACGCCGTACGGAAAAGGTGATACAATAGTCTTCTGCTGCTAGTCTACAACAGAATTATTTATTGATATGTCACTTCTGCAAACAAAAGTCAGTATCCGGTTACCGCGAACCATTTCTCATTGGTTCAAGATAGAGTTGAAGCGATCCTCTCTAAGAATATACCTCATCGGGCCTCACCTATGCAGAAAAGCCGCTAAGTCAGAGACCCGAAGTTTGTAGATTCAACTAACGATTTTGTATACTCGTCCGAGACCTAATATTGACGTCTATCGGTGCTCATATCGAATAGTTGAGGCGGGCTTCCAATATCTACGTTTGGTATCCACAGGCGGAGGCACACCGATTATACAACGTACAGGTTGACGGATTAGGCGTCTCCACCTCTATTTAAGAAATTAGCACATCTATATATCACATTTTCGCTGGAATACGCTAGTCTAAGAATTCATGCGCAATTACTGGTAGTTAACAGTACTTGTGATTTACGTAAAGATGGCCTATAATTCACCGGTTATATTGCGAAGCCTCCAACGATACCGATGTCAGATATCGCTTCATGGTATGCAATACTGTCATGGTTTGACCATTGAGATTCCCTAGTTTGCAGATCTCCTTGACTGTAATGTGCAGTGGTCGGTGATCTGTTAAACCTAATTACTGCTAATATTTGATTATAGTATTTCTGCAGAAATACAGCAATAGTTACTGCAATATGCAGTGATGGATGAGCTAGTTACTCTAGATCTAATTTATATGCACAACCAGAGCACTTTTAGCACCTAAGCTCTCCTGTAGGTGAGTAATTACTAGGCAGGCTTCTAAGCGGATAACAAAGGGTCACCAGCGTCCTAAGGACTACTATTTCCTACGAGACCCACGGCTCCCTGTCACTCGCACCTTGACCCTGAGTCCTAATATGGATCCACCCTCTCCTTAACTTTTAGGCATTCACTGGGCGATTGCGCGTATTATAAAGCTCAGTAGGGCGGGGATATATATAGAAAGTATTATTTAAGATATAAAAGAGATAACTGTTAATAAGCACAGTTTAATATGTCTAGACTAAATTATAAAACTTTAATTTAGTAGCTAGTTAAGATTATTAACTTTACTATACTTTTATATATTAGTATTAATTTAACCTTGATAAATTCTTTTTCTTATAATATTAACCAGTTTTAAATACCTGACTTTGGTATTTTATTATATTAAGATTCTCAGCCACTGAAAATTTTCTTTATTATATCTACTTTTATTCCCTAAACTAGAGTTAAATCTATTCTACTAAATAATATAAAGAGTAATCTTAGAAGTAGTTACGTGGATAGGCCATTGAATTAACTGTAATAACAGCAGTATCTTGATAGTATTGATTGGGTATGCCGCGCGGGGGCGCGTGTGTAGAAGTAAGGAATGTAAGAATTATATGATCTAGTCCTTATATTCTGATTGCCGCAGGCGGCTACAGTAAATTCCCGAATTTAAACGAGATTATCTGGAGGTGACTAGCTGACACGGACCTCTATTCATTTGATCACATTTTCCTTCCATCACCGAGTTTCTTACGACTGAAATGCCCCAAGATCCGCAACCAGATATATTCACGTACGCCGAATTTGACCTTAAAGCTCTATGTCGTCGAGCGAGCACTCTACGGCGGAATGTTTCCTGTGTCTGTGATTCAGAACAACGCCCTGCCTCTGGAAGTTTCAACTGGGCGATCTTCATTTTATTTGAAGATGGAGTACGATGGGTCTTTAGATCCCCACACTCTAGGACATTCATGCCAATGGAACTGGGTATAAAACTACTGGCCAGTGAAGCCGCCACACTCCGATATCTCAAGGCTCATAGCGATATTCCAGTTCCCGAAGTATATGACTATTGGTAACAGACCATCTCAGATCACATCCTTCTAGTCCTAACATTCTGTAGTGCTTCATCTGACAATAACATCGGAGTTCCTTACATTTTCATGAGCGAAGCGACTGGTTGGCCACTATCAAAATTTTGGAGACTGGCCGGTTCTTCTCAACCAGACCTAGACAAGACTAGTAAGACCAGAGTTCTCACCCAGCTGGGCGGGATTACCTGGAAGCTTTCACAAATGCGGTTCGATAAGATCGGTTCGCTCTTTGAAGAAGACGGGTCCATCGAAATCAAGGAATGTCTCTCGCGTGGTCACATGTTACATGGACGATATGATCTAGAGGTTCCACGTGGGCCGTTCGCTTCTGAGGTAGAGTTCTATGAAAGCCTTGTTTCTGCATTCTTGGAGCAAGCAGAGATTTTGCAGCTATCACACCATTGCTTTGTAGCCCCTGTTCCTTCACGGGAAGACTATGAATCTAGCGTACAATATAAGAGCGCTGTTAGTCTTTGGAATGACTACGTGACCGTTGGACGCAAAACCGACTCATCGGACAATAGACTGGATTATATCATTGCTGGCAATGCTCTTCGCGATATCATGCGCAAAATTAAACTCCCACCTGTCGATCCGGCGACTTTTCCGTTGTGCCATGCTGATCTGAGTGTCAATAACATATATGTTGATGACAATTATAACATTACATGTATCATCGACTGGGCATTTACTTCATCTATTCCTGAATCTATGCTGCTAGCTGCCCCAGGATTACCACAATATCACGACAAACTTCCTCCAGAGCTACAGTTGGCCTTTATAAATGGTTTTATTGCTTCTATGCCCGGATCTACCGAAGAGCAGTTGGTCCGCAGATATCGCGAATCATTTGAGCAGGGCCAAGTCTCCTGGAGATTGAGTCGGCTCCTCAACTTTGACTCTGTTAACGACTACGACCTCTTCGCTACTATATGGCACTTCATACATAGCCCTGAAGAGAACGTGGGGGAGTACTTTTTACAACAGCGTCGTCTACCTCACTACATCCAGCTTTATAACGAAGTTCAAGAGGAGGACCAGCCAGCCTCGAAAATTGAAAAGGATGAGAAGGACTATTTCCAGAACAAGGACTTCAGAAACACAATAGCTAGGAAGCTGACGTTGATATCCGAATGGAAAACACAGTTTACCGCCAACAATCAACCGAGACTTCGGAAAGATATGTTTGTCGCTTCTCCTAAGCTATGGAAATGGATTCAAGAGTTCATGCAGGACTGGGAATACGGGTCTTGATGTGTCTACCCCGAGAACAAGATCGCAAGCGGATGCGCTCGACTGGGACTCCTGCAGTTTTTGATCATCTCCCAATTCCCCAAGATTAGAAACCAATCAAACATTGTTGAGGAGGAAGTACCGTTTGCAATATGGTGCTCGGGCTCGATGGCATTGAGTCACTGACACCGGGTGAGGCTGCTCTACCGTCGCGCGACTTGGGTGAGATTAGGGCGAGTACGCAATAGACAGGGTGAAATTCTCCGTGCCGGCTTACCTGCTCTCATTGTGCCCCATGCGACCTAGCTATCTTACCTAGCCATAAATTCTAGTGCGCGCTATCTTGTAGCTTTTGACTGTGATTAGCTACCTGGTGCTTTCACTCCAGGCACCGGCGCGCTTGGCAGTGCAAATTGGGAAACACCCGGACCCTACCGTTGCCTACAGATAAGCCGAGAACCTCCGTCACAAGCGTGATGTCGTCAAAAGTCCTGTCCAGATGGCAGGGGCCTTCCAAGCACCAAAAGGCTATTGCGTTAACAAGACCTGCAGGAACCGACGGACGGCGTATATGGCCCAGCCAATCAAATGTTATCTTCCCCTCACCAATATGGGATCGACCCTGCCCGCGTGAACAAATCCGACGGATCGGCCAGCCCCAGCCCCCTGCTATCAAAGTACTAGGCTACTAGTAGCTCGTCGTCTCCACCACGCTGTTGGGACGGGCCGCCGACCGACAGCTCGCCCGTTCCCCCGGACCAATCCTGTTTTCCTTGAAAATGGACATGACTCGCAGACGAGCTCACCCAAGCCGGGGTAGTGATCCTTTGGCAAAAGTTGAGAGGGGTTCGTTGATGCCGCAGGGGTCGCAGGGCGCATTTCTTGCTCTCTCGGATCTCCGGCACTGCTTTTGATTTGGGCAGGGGGGCTGAGCGCCATATAATAAGCAAGGTGAACCCCAGGTCCCTATCGTCCACTGGGCAAAGTGGGATATATTCAGCCAAGGTAGCTAGATATGCCGAGAAATAAGAAAAGTTTCATTCCATTTCGTCTTTTATTGCCTTCGCACCCCGAATATACTGAGTGTGCCGCATACACGAAAGATGGAGAACGCTGCAGCTCGAAGCTGTACGATATCAATGGAATCAACAAACTACACGCAGCGCTTCATAACAGCTACAAGACTACGATTGAGGATGAAACGAGAGAAGATATGTTAAAGAAGTTGGCCGGGCTTACCATCTGCGGGCGACAAAAAAGCAGATCAGAAGGAATCATAGAAGCAGCCGTGCACCAGTGGAGTGTCGAGCTTCAGCGGCAAGACAGTGCGACTGTTAGTCTAGAAACACCGCCGAGAAATGTCAATGCACAGTCGCACAATGACAAGGGAAGTCCCAAGTGGGAATTCACACCTTATCAAACTGCCGAGATCGACAAACTGGTCAGGTATGAGCTCACCCAGGAACTTAATCGGTTGATAGACGGCAAGATAAGTCAAAACTTCATGGCCCACAATTGGAAGAACGAGAGAGATTATTTGTACATCTTTGAGTGTGAAGAGGCGGAAGGCATGTGCAAGTTCGGACGCACTTGCAGCCCCTCGCGAAGGGCTAGTCAACATGAGAAGTGTTATCCGAATCTTACGCAAGGAAGGTCCCTCTACTGTCCAAACTCGAAGGTATTCGAAAGGGTAGTGCAGCTGGAGTTCGCTCGGCATCGATACAAGCATGCATGTCTGAGGTGCAACGCGACTCACACAGAATGGTTCAAAGCTGATCTCGATGAAATCTACCAACGTGTCAACGTTTGGTGCCAATTTTCACAGGGCCTCCAGAGCCCCGAGAAGCGGTCCCAAGTGTCTATTCCACTCTTCTTTGAGTTCCCTTCAGATCCAGACAGATGGTACAAATGGGCTCAAGGATATGTTCAATCATGGGATAACAAAATGTCACCTTTCGAGCCAAATACTTCGGGCAAGTCCTTTGTCGACCAGGATATCGTGACTGTAGACGACGATGCGGAATCGATACCTGGACTGTCTCCTTCAAGCTCTGCATCTGGAACGCCTGATGACGACTACAGCGACCCCCCAACTCCAACTCCAATCGAACGCTCACGAAACGCAAAGCCAACTTCGGGACAGCGTTTGATCATACCAGCTGCATCTCCGTCCGTGTCGCACGAGGCCTTCTGGACCCCCGTCGAGAGTATGTCAACACCCAAAGGCCGTGTCCTCTTTCCTCGGGTCCCCGGCGAATATCCTGTCTCTCCAGTGAACATTGTGCCGGAGAAAACCAAGGAGGATGCGAATGGATTGACGGATATCTTTGAGAACCTTAAGCTTTTTTGATTGCTTGTTTTGATCCTCGTGGCACCGTCTCGTTATCTTTATGCTATTTGATATCGTATTTAGCTTTGCTGACTACCTGTAATTATGTATTGCTGGTTTCAATGTATGTTTAAGACTTGTCGTGGTGCATGAATCAAATCCTTTACTGCTCAGGCACCGTTTATCTAACAGGGCACCATCTATAGTATAATTCTACATAACCTTTCCTGGTTCCGAGGACCAGGAAGGAGTAGTTAATCACGGTATGCCGTCTTGGAGGGAGTCTATACAACGCGGGTAAAATCAGTCTTGTCAAGCGCTTGAAAGTTACTCTGCCGGTAGAAACCCGCAGTCTGAAGAGTTTATTCAAAATGTCGAGTCATCTCTGGTGAGTATCAAGGAGTTTTGAGAGGCTTAGGCTGTGCGGCACTGGAGTGTTATAGCGAAGACGCGGAGCTGCTGATGAGTGAGAACGAGTCTGAACGTATTGATGGCTTTGCACTAAAGGATGTGGGATGGACGAAGGCTCTCTGCGACTCTCAAACTATGTATCCGTGTATGGGGTGGGAAGCTGGCGAGACTATTGTGTGAGATGCCAGATATGGGTATATTTATGAAGCTTTTGTGAGGGCGTAATCGTTTGCGATGAGCGTACAGGCTCACTATTCCACCACTTACAGTTATGGTAATACACAACCTGGATATGCATCTAAACGCATCATAACGGCAGCGACAGCTGTTCTCAGCAGACCTTATCTGTCTAAGACCAAGAAGGAGATTTAGCGAGAAGATAAACCCCGGTCAGTTACTATCAACTGGAACAATCACGCAGTAGTTATCAGTTCTACATGGATCCCATCACTGGAGATGTGGAAACATGGGAACGTAGCTTTTAAAAACAATGCTTCAAATACAATATATACGCTTGTCAGGGTAGGTATGGGCTTATTTGGAGGTGGCAGTGACATGGTTTGTTTATTCCAATTAACTTCCAACACTAGACAGGCAAAAAGCCAATGTTTACCCGAGAAGTCAATGAAACGTAGTCTTCTACCCAGGTTAGGGTTCGCTTTCATAACTAGTTAAAGTATTCCTCAGGGCACCTTAAGCAAGAACATTTGCAATTATTTGATCGCATACCGTACACACATCCAAGTCATCGTAATTCCCACTTGTCTCTAAATCGCCAAGAAAAACTATGCTTTCAGACACGCAACTCTTGAGTTTATAACATTGTCCGACGCTCCGGAGGATTGGAATTCCAAATCCCGGACTTGCCGGGGGACAAAATACCGTTGGGATCCAGTGTATCTTTCAGCAGGCGCGTGAATTTCCCAAAGGCAGACTCATTAAAGTTCAGCTTCCTCGCTAGTTCACCCATGTAGCCCACATGAGTTCGGTACGCCATGTAGCCCTGCCTTGCACCATCTTGCGCCAGACGGCTGTACAACTCTTGTACGCGCGCTTCTTCGCGTAGAGTGTAGATTATCAGCTCTATACCAACCACATAGCGTGGGTAGACATGGAAATCGGCGAAGAAGTCGAACTTTGCGTCAATCGTCGTTGTTTGGCAGTGAGATACCATTCGTACAGCTCGCGACCTGAGGGGGGGATAATGGGTGAGTAGTCAATGTGTCCTCCGCCATCTTCAGAGCGACTGTTGAGTACTTTAAGTGGCTCAAGCGTGGGGATGCCGCTATGGGGGATTTCTTCGGCCTTGATCTCAGCCGTGCTGATTGCCCGCCCGGGCGCACCAGGGAATTCGCGCCATGTGATCTTGACGCCTGTGATGGGGGCAAAGGCGCGTTGAATTGTCTTAAAGAGGGCAGGAAGCATTTCGACCGAGCTGTACAGGGAGAAGTATGCTTTCCAAAAACCCCAATTCTGTTGCCTGCGGACTTCTTCGAGAACAGAGTAGGGTACATAGGAGTTTGGCTTCATGTACGGGGCTATCTTGGCGTGAACTTCTGGGACCGAAGAGGTCAACGCTATGCGGAATATATTGGCGATTGAAGGCGAGTTGAGAATAATAGAACGACGCATGAGGTCCGAAAGCGTCCCTACCAGAGGAATAAGGTCTTGCTCCTGAGGCACGCTCACTTCAACAGTGGCATATGCTTCTGGGGCAGGGGTGATATGAATGCCAAGTTTCGTGACAATTCCTGCGGTGGTCAATAACCCTTTTTTTTTTTTTTCTTTTAAAGAAAAAGGCCAAGCGACATACCAAGGTTCGATTGATAAAATAGACCGTCGAGACCTGGCCCAAACCCTCTGTACAGATTTTGAGTTAGCTCCCACTACCATGGGCCATAACCAATAATGGAAAACATACCCTTTGTACAGCGCGAAGGCCTTGTTGTCCTTCATCGCACCCATACCTGTCCGAAGTAAGGTCCCGGTTGGCAGAACAACCTCCAAGCCACACTGAGACTGTGAGTGTTCTCCATTCGGAGTATACCCGAAACCACGGTCCATGGTGTTTCCTAACACAGAGCCCCAGCCAATAGCCGGAACCGAGGGCCAGAGATTCAGGCCTCTGCGTTGAATCTCTTCATAGATGTCGAAGAAGGACACTCCGGGCTCCACCACGGCGTAGCCATATTCCTCATTCACCTCGATGATCTTCTTCATTCGATGGAGGTCAAGCACTACCGAGTCTTTGACAACAGCACTCGATCCGCCATATCTAGCTCATGAGCCAAGAGGTTTACAATATAAGCGAAGTGAAGGACATACCCTAGATTTTTCCCCCTCGAAATAGTCCACAGATAGACCTTGTGCTTGTTGGCAAGCTTCACAATTTCTTGGACCTCTTCAACAGTCTGGGGCCGAACGGCGCCGCTTGGTTGAGTGGCAGTGGTTGTTGTGAACGGATCTCCATACGATTCCTGATTCTCGGGCCCTGGAAGTGCGCCATGCTGAGGTGTACGCGATATATTCTCTTCCCCAAGCACCCACGCAGCATCGTTAAAGAAGTGATCCAAGGCCTGCGGGTCTTGTACTGTGAATTTCGTGTGTGGAGCCATTGCGCTTGGGAAACAGGATAGAATGGACCTTAGCAAATGTAGTGGTATTCATGGGTTAAGTAGTTGCATGGTCAATTAGAGGTGCGCCATGTTCGGACTAGGGCATCATCCTCAGATCATCGACTGGAGCGGCGCTACCCGGGTATACCGGGGAAATAAGTCGGGGACACGAGATCATGAACCATCCGCTCTGCAGCTCTAACACGGTTCAATTAGGCTATCTGTAGGGTCACATTCGCACACGGCAAGACTTCGGAGGCGGAGACCCCTGACTTTTTTTGGTTGACTAACTCGTTATAGAAGGTCCATAACAATAAGAACAAAACGAAGAGTAGCGCTTTTGTCCTGGCGAAGGAATATTACATCATGGCTTGGTGCACATGACCCACTGTGGGATGGTAGTCTGATCCGCGCTGTACCGGCTGCCGCTTATCTCCCCGGTATCCCCGCAGCGACTCAGATTGAAATATTGGCAATGAAGGAGCATTAGTGGGTAAGCTTCAATGGCATTGAACTGAACCCACCCCACATTCCAAGAGGTGCATCGGTCGAAGAAATGTGGAGAATATCTGGGGGACTGATACCGCCTCTTGGCATCGAAGTTCTGCCAGAGCTGGCGCACCCGGCGTTGAAACAAATCCCTGATTTTTGTGCTCTTTCAATAACACAAATATAAGATTACCAGTCCACCTACTATGCTAAACAGCCTCTCTCATGAAAACCCATCCTCGCCGCTGGGTGATCCCGACCAAATTCGCTCAGCAAAAGCATGTGGCCGGAAGCGAAAGAGGGTCTCAGTGGCCTGTCGCTCTTGCCGCGCACGCAAATCTCGAGTATGTCACCAACACTATTCGAAGCTATTTGCGAATCTTATTCTCAGACTCTGTGGGGTAGTGTAATGGTGGACAGCCATGTTCGTCGTGCGAAGATATGGAAACGGAATGTCAATATGAACAGCCCCCGAGCCGCCATGCCGCTGCAAGTGGTACTGGGACGAGTGATCTGTGAGGGGCAATACCGGCACGAGGTCATGACCGTTGCTGACTTTTATAGGTTGGACGGGAACACGCTGCTCGAGCGGCGATTGCAGATGATAGAAGAGAAACTTCACGTCCTGGACTCAGAGAGGAGATCGTCTGGGGTCCAGGCAACGACTTCTCCCTCTGGTCAAGGTGACGAGCAACTACAAACCCTTGCAGATCCCGAACGGAGACCTGGTCAACATGATGAGGTGGATGGTATGGGTTCCATCCCACTGGCAGATGGGGCTGATGAGGACGAGTATTTCGGTACAGCTCTCCCCCATCTCCGTAGTGTCCCGAGTGGGGTATGATTGACAGCTTCTAAATGTGCAAAGGGGTTTCTTCCAACGTCGCTTTCCTACGGTTTATCATAAGCTCTGTTGGGCCTCCGATTGAGCCACTCTCTGACAATTCCCGCTCAACTATGAATGTTTCTACGGCCGCACCCCTATCGGAGGGCGGGCGAAAAAATCATGGAAACACTCTTATGCTCCCACCTCAGGACGAAGCAGACGGCTTGCTACGTTTATACTTCTCCACTGTCAATCTGATGATTCCCTGCATCCATGAAGCCTCATTCAGAGAGATATACTCACGAATACAGAGGAACGGGCTGAGTGGTGTGAGAAGATCGTGGCTCGGAATACTCTATGTGATTTTTGCCATTGCGACGAATCTCGTGACCCCGACATCACCGACCCGCGAACGAGCAGCAAAGTCCAGCCTTTACTTTGAACAAGCGCTTGAGCTGATAAGGTCGGATATCTTCGGGCGCCTTTCTTTGGAAACTGGTAGGCATACCTCAAACCTGGGCTTCAACCTTATCTGATAAGGACAGTGCAACTATATCTCTTGATGGAGACGTACCTGGAAGGAACTTCGTCTTCTTCAATGACATGGACTTTCCATAGCCTGGCAGTGAAAGGGGCATACCAACTGGGACTTCATACCGTGGGTGGATCGAGGAACCTGCCAGACCTTGACCAAGAAATTCGAAGAAGGTTATGGTATTGGTGTGTCACAAACGATCGGTAATCGAGCTTCCCCGGCACATTCAAGCGCTTGTTGCTGAAAATATCTAGTTTACTAAGCGTCAGATATGGGCGCCCTCCTCTAATCCAGTTGTCTCATGTGAGACTGGAGGCAAGCTTACATCTACCATTCAGCAATGTTTCCAGTATCACCACAGCTGCGAGTCTGGGGTTTTTTAATGCTAACATGTACGACCACTGTTTCGGAATTCTTGTTGATATCTCATTGACTGTGGTAGATCAATTACTCACATAATGGGAGAGGCGCTGGATCAGCTCTATGGTGAAAATCTGGGAATTGGTGATTCCCCCCAAATGAGCGAAATCCTTGATCGAATTTTCGGATTGTGTTGGAAACTAGCACAGTGGCAGGACAATCTTCCCCCCACTCTACAGATAATAAACTCCAAAGAGGCAGTAGATGATGTTCCTCTCACACTTGGCACAACAAGATTCCGCGTTTTTCTCTCCCTTCGCTATCTGGGGTCGAGGATCTTGATCATACGACCTGTTCTAGGCCACTTCCTTGAGATTGGGGGTATGGCCGCCTCTCATGCGCATCGGTCGGAGTGGCTTCTCGCCTCTGGTGCCGGCTTGCTGACAGATCTTGTACGTACATGCCGTGACGTATTCCATATCAGTAAGAATATCCTCGAGGGGTCCAAAAATGACCAGAATTTGCTTGGGGCTTGGTGGTTTTCTTGTTATTATAGTAAGTCAAGAATTGTGGGCTGATTGACTTGGTGGTAACTTACCGTTGTTTAGCTTTTAATGCTTCTCTTGCAATCTTGGGTGTCCTACTCGTGAAGAGACTTCCCGCCTATTCTGGAGAGATTTCCATATTTTCGACGATGGAGCTCCGATCCCTTCTCGACACAGCTATGGATATCCTTCAGGGTCTAGATCAAGGCAATATAACACTTTTGAAATGCCAAGAAACCTTGCGAAAACTTCTCGTCGCCATTGAATATGACGGTAATCAATCCCAGTTGCCCACTTCCTATTCTATAACTAACAGAAGGTCCTGAAGGTAACCTGACAAGATTCACGCCGCAGTCATTTACGCTATCGCCCTCTAGCGTGTGGACGTGGCAATTCATGGATCCGGGGTTTTTCACCGCTGAGGCCTCGATGAGTTTCGCAATGGGGGCATTTGACTCTGAAGGTAGTTCCCAAGTACCAATCACCGCTGAACCCTGGGATATGTCAGGGGTCTCATATCGGTCGGACTACGCGGCAGATGATCACTAAAGCGGCATGGCGCGGCTGGAGACGCAACATATCTGCACAGCCTGAGACCTATCCATGCTTCCGGAAGAGGAGAATATGCTACTCTGTTAGTCTGCTGGACGAATACACCCAGCCTTCAACAGATCGTGGATGTACAATATTATTTGTTGTCAGATGCTTATCCCGTTACTGGGTCTAATTATAATCCTAAGTTGGTCCAAAGTGTCTGCAGGTCATTCTGTAAATAGTGACATTTTGGAGAGTATAGAGGAGAACGAAGAAGCCCAAGGGGAGTAATATGTCAGAATTAAATGAAGCTATTGGCTACGGGGAACACCGGCATTTTGGTACCTCGGATCTGCGGCACTAAATAGCCAACCGGGACCCAGAAAAATAGGAATTACCTAGGTGTTTGCGGAATGAAGCTCATTGATACCCATCATCACCTTGCGCCCAAGCTCTATGCTCAAGGTGACTGACTATCACAGCCGTGGAGAAAGCCAGCGGTAACCTCAGTGGCTGGCCAACGCCTTCCTGGCCGGACGAGACTTCAATTGCGCCTATAGAAGGAATCGGTTCTACGAAGACGATATTACCTCTAACCTCTCCTGGAGCAGTCGTCGCGCCCACAGATGAGAAAAGATGGGCACCAGCACGCAGGGCCAACGATTACATCACTGCGAAGCGAGATGAGGAGCCCAACCGATGGGGATTTTTTCGCTGCCCTGTCCTGCCTTTTGACACCGAGAGTGCGTTGGCAGAGATCAGATACGGCTTTTATGTTCTCAAGGCTGATAGTGTCACTCTCTCCACGAGATATGGATCGCAGCACCCATTACCGGGGCCACCCTGCGTTTAAGCCCATCTGGGAGGAGTTGAACTCCAGGAAAGCTATAGTCTTTGTCCATCCCACCCGTTTTGCTGATACAACCCTGGTGAATCCCTCCCACCGCAGCCAGCATTTGATTATACTCAGGAGGCCGCCAGGATGGCGCTTGATATGATCACCACCTACAGAAGAGGACCTACACATCTTGCAAAGTCATTATCTCGCACACTGGGGAATCTCTTCCATTCTTGGTCAGTCGAGTGGGTACAGTGTCAATGGAATCTGCCGCTTTAACTCCCATGTTTCGGTAGAGCCGAGGAGAAATCAGGCAGGTCATTCTGCTTTGACCTGGCACTTTTAGGCGCAGCGGCCGTACTCAAGGTGATCCTGGACGTTATTTCCCAAGGTCATATTTTATAGTATGCTGCTGGTAACTGCATATTTTTAGCGTTAGTATCACTAACACTGTGCCCAGGATCTGACCACCCTTACCCTCCCCCAGGACGTCATACTTGGTCTCAAGCATATTTTGGATAGGCTCCCTCTCGGCCAGCAGTCGTGGGATATAATCTATTCTTAATCGCGGAAAGCTTCTCGCAAAGCTGGAGTGATATAGCTTCATGGGGACTAACTGTGTTTTTCGCCGAGCTTCTTATGTACAATCTCTCATAAAAAGGGCCGCCCTAGTAGCTAAGGTAAATGAAGTTCTAGTCTGGGATGAGATGTCTTAGTTTTTACAAATGATTTAAGATCTCTAAGGTAGTATTTACCCCCTAGAATGAGCCTAACCCAACAGACAGGCGCGAACTGGAGAGGTAGGTCTGGTGGTAGGTAAATGGTGACTGGATATCGCTAGGAACTGGCAGAACGTTCCTACAACATCTTAATACCGCACAAAGTTGCAATCTTCCTCGTGTTGTTCATGGGTTAGTACTGACCGCCTTTTCGCTGTATTCTCATCCCCGCGGCCCGCGGGGCCGAAGTAATCGTGCCCAGATTGTTCATCAAGGAGTAGTGCACACGTCAGCTTGTTCCTCGGTACCATTATGCTCGAGCTCCCGCCTGTCCTGTCTCTATGAAGGGTTGGTACGCGATGCAAATGCCGACCTGGCGAAAAGCAATTCAGAGGATATCCTCGTTCGCATATTTAAGTGCTGACTTTGCGTATGCCTACCGTATCAATATTCTCTTCTTCACTGCAAGCTACCCATATCATGGAGACACAATCTATCATCCCCCTGATTATTGATGGCCAGGATATTGTAGCCCCCGATGGTGAGAGGCGAGGTGAAAATGGCCAAACCTACTATCAAGGAGCAACAAAGGCCCTGGCATTGCAAGCTGCTGAATCTAGCGGAAAGTCATTTGAACTCTGGTCGAGGACTACACCCATAGAGCGTCGGAGGCTCCTCCTAAACTTAGCTCAGGTTCGTTAATGGTCAACAACAATGGCACATATCCCACACTCAATGAGGGCAGGTACTGAAAGAAAGGGCCAAAGAGGTCAAAGAGCTCTGCTGCAGCGAGATCCATTGCGGTCAGTTGTGGGCCGATACCATCACAAATGATAGCATTGGTCTGATAGAGGAATATGCCTCCCTTACCACCAGTATCGCAACTGGGTCGGTCCCCTTTGTTCAGCGAGGCTACGGCCTAGTACTGAAAGAGCCCCTTGGCGTGGTCCTTGGGATCGCACCATGGAACGCACCAGTTATTCTAGGCCTCCGTGCTGTTGTTGCTCCGATAGCTGCTGGCAATGTAGCCATCCTCAAGGCAAGGCTCCAGTCAACTTTTACTTGATCTATGCTAACTAGGCTTGCGAAAGGGCTCCGAGTTAAGCCCCAGAACACATTACCTTCTAGCCTCTATGTTTCGTGATGCAGGATTTCCACCAGGCGTTCTTAACTTTCTTCTCCACCGACCAGAGGATGCATCGGAGATTTTCACTACGTTAATCAAACACCCTGCAGTCAAAAAATGTAACTTCACTGGATCAACTCAGGTCGGACGGATTATTGCATCTCAGGCAGCCACGTATCTTAAGCCGGTGCTATTAGAGCTTGGGGGCAAGAATTTCGCTATAGTCCTTGACGATGCTGACCTGGACCTCGCTGCAACTGAAATTATCAAGGGCGCATTCCTAAACGTGAGTATACCACTCTCCGGCTTTCCGTACCACTATTAATTCCAGAAACAGAGTGGCCAGATCTGCATGTCAACAGATACAGTCGTGGCTACAAAATCCGTCCTGCAAGCACTCGAAGCCAAAATTATTGCGATACTTCAAAAGCTTGATGATACACCCATTGTTATCTCCGAAACCGCTAAAGAAAAATTGGAAATGCTGGTTCGCGATGCGAGAGAAAAGGGAGCATCCATCTACACCGCACCTCTGGCTCCAAGCACGCTCCCACTAAGCTACCCTCCAACTGTTATTACTGGGTTGACAACGCAGATGGAGCTCTACAAAATAGAGTCATTTGGGCCGATTGTCTGCATTCTCTCCGTCGAAAGCGAGAACGGTATGATGGACATTATTCAAGAGGCCAATTATGGATTATCCAGCTCTATCTTTTCAAAGGACCATTATCGCGCACTTGAGCTGGCTCACTGCATCAAGGCCGGGGCGGTTCATATCAATTCTATGACGGTGCACGATGAGCCCACCCTACCTCATGGGGGATACGGAGATAGCGGGTGGGGTCGATTCGGGGCTCAATGGGGACTGGAGGAATTCGTACAGACAAAGGTCATCACCATGCATGCAGGGTCATCATTAAACGATGGATGAAGCTGGGAAAGTCTGCTGCGCACGTGTTCATAGAGTCTAGTACAGGTTGGCAACACGCACTAGGATTAGCACGAGAACACACACCTCTCTTGCTCGACCTAACATCCCCAGAATCTAATTTGCAAAGAACATACTCTGTGCAGGGTTATTCTATAAGATTAATCCCTAATAAACTATAAACTATCTTTACATATGAGTAATAGTAGTAACTTATTATTAGTATACTATTTACTAAATTAGAGAGTAGTAGCTAATAAGATATGACTATAAAATACGGAGGTGTGTAATATAAGTCTTTGCACGGTGGTCTAGCATACCTGATCGAAGGCGGACGCACAAGGCAGAATCTCATAGGATGAAGGGACGGCTAGCACGGTAGCACCTAAAGGATTACCCTTTATGTAATATTATTTATCTTTAGTTATACAGAGTGGCAAGTCTTTATATGAAAGTCTAAATAGTATTCAAATAGACTTAGATCACTTATTAATGAATATATATATTATTCCGGAGTAGTTCTACTAATAAATATATAATTATTTAACTGTATATACATATTTTAATAGATATAGTCGTTTTAGCAGAAGCTGAGGTAGATATATAACGGTTGACTAATTGAAAAGAGAAAAAGGATAGACATAGATATAGATATATTGCGATATACTTCCAGTACCGGAGATATATAGAAATACTAAAATTGGACCAATTAGCAGTACCAGATGCGAGACAAACATGCTTATCACATGTACTAGGGTATAGGGTTCCCTGCGTCGGTTTTCGGGTTCTGCCTCTAGAACCATGCCCAACTCTAAACCCGCCCCCCATCCCATTGAGGGCTCGGGGCGGGTTCTTTGGGGACCCAGATCAACTCTAGCTGTACACCATCATTTATGGGGCACTCAAGGGCACCTCTGTTCCATCAACCCAACTTCCATGTAATCCTTGTCGTAGGCGCACAGGGAGCAAAATCTTTGCCTGGGCTTGAGAGAAAGAGGTTGTATCCAACAGGTGAAGCTCACTCGACATTGTTTCATAGTTGTTCACAAGAGCGAGTACGTATCCATCACCTTCAGCAGCTGACTCTTTCCGGGGAATAAAAACAGGTTCCTGGACCATATGTGTACGCCCAGGGCGATAAACCTCTGTTTTACCTGTTATATTGTCAAAGTGGGCCAGGCAGTTGTAGAGCGGGTATCCACCCCCCAGGTTCGGCGCGATGCGCGGGAAATCAGTGCCACAAGGGTCCATCATATCAAAGAAGGAGTGCCTGTAATGACACGTGGCAAATCGGTCATCAATACGATAGAACTCTGAGTTGTCTGACTGAAGGACCTTTGGTGCATCCAGTTTAAGATCCTCCGACCTGGGGTTCACTGTGAAGCGCACCAGAGTGGAATGAACTGAGCTTGGTTCGGGAGCGTTGCCTTCGCTATCTGGCCACCAGAAAAACACATTCTTGTCACTTAGCCCTAGGTCGATGACAAGGTTGTTATTCTCATCCTCGTACGCGTTGGCGGTGTGCCCGGGGAATGAATTTTTATAGTGGAACCACTGGCATGTAAAAGGTTAGAACCTGTCCAGCTATACAAGGGGACAAGGGTGGAACAGACCTTGACATCATTCCCCTTGGCGCCATGCCGGGGGAGAACCCCAAGGTACAATGGCGTCTCCGGGCTCCATTGCCAGTGTTCTCCACCCTGTTTCATCCGGTCGATATCGCAAACCTGGGGGATAATTGGGAAGACAACCTGTTACAAAGTCAGCATTTGCTATGGTGTGTTCTGCAAGCACAACCCACCCAGTTCTCGGTCACGGCGAAATCATGGATCATGGCCACGACCGGGGCTACCAGCCAAACGACCTCGGTAAATTTGCCCTCAGAGGATATGTTAAAATAACACACATCCGGTGTGCCGTCACCTCGAGCCTCGTACCCGAAGCAGACCATATCACCTGTTTTTGGGTCGAACTTTGGGTGTGCTGTGAATGTCAAGCTCGGGAGCTGGCCATCAAAATCATAAAGACCCTTGGTCTCGAGGGTGTCTGGGTCCAATGCATATGGGGGCGCATCCTCCTTCAGCGCTAGCAGTTGCCCATTAAAATAGATGATATTTGTGTTTGCGGTACTCCGAATCTTAAATTCAACAGCGTCGGTGAACTTGTTGCGGTACTTGCCTTGTCCAACGAAAAGGGTCAATGACGGTCGAATCTTGCTAGAAAGACAAGGGTAGGATGGCAGGCGACTAACCGAGTAATGCTCTTTGGGCCTCTCGCTCTCGTATGAACTTTTCTGTCCTCACATAACGCTGCTTAAATGTTACTTTGCCATCCTTGATCCGAAAGGCGGTAATGTTGCCGTCTCCATTGAACCACTGCCGGCGTCTTAGTTTTATTTAGAGCCAAAACAGATGAAGGGTGCCTTACAGGGTCATCTTCAATAAAGGGAGGAAGTTGAGGGTCAGGCATAACCCTATAGAAAACACCATCGATCTCTTTTGGTACCTGCCCCAAAACTTCGAGATTGAATGCTTCGCCCTCGACCCGACATGGTCTCATGAACCCAGAGAATTGGGGGCGATCGGGGAACACCGAATTCGATTCAGGCATGGCGGAGAATGTTATGTCGTTACCAGTGGACTATATGCGCAGGAGAAACCACGTAGAGGGCCATGCCGTATATTAGTAGTCTAGATTTGGATCGTGACTTCTACTTCTCTTAGATTCATTGACCTGTGTTCCACTGCCTTCTTCTGGTACCCCGGGGGGCGGGGGGAAAATACACACACACACGCAGTTCCCCGATTGCCCCGATTTCCCCGATGGAGGCCTCGAGGTGCAATGTGGGGCGGAGTCTGAGATGAGCTAGTCATCTACGGGACGATCCGATCTCTAGGAGGTATGATAAAGGAAACCCTACACCGGCTAAGGTCGACCGAATCAGGGACAACTCCGAACATCTCTTCATCCCGACCACTTCTCCGATCATGTCTTATCTAGTTTACGGAGCGGTATCCCTTCTGTCTAGAGTGGTACGGTTTAACCGCAAAACGGAGCGGGTTGGGGGCGTTTCCTAGATTTTGAACCCGAACCCGACCCGAAACACACTCTACCAGTGACAGTGCTTAGAACTGCGACTAGTGTTGGTTATAGTGTGAGTCGCCTGATGATCCATCAGTGCAAGGCATAGTTGTATTACACCCAAATTGCAATAAAGTCAACCAAGTGTGGCGCCAGGCAGCTTCATGGAAGCTGTCTCATGGTTGGACCGGTGATTCTTCGGTCATAATATAATAGTAAGTCGACCTTTTGGCCACACGCTTCCCCGGACATTATCAGTCAACACAGATCGATATCCCCGGGTATGTTGACTCCCCCATTTAACGTATGTACTCGAAATTACAAGATTGCTTGCTATAGTATTTGCCTAATCGAGCGTATTTTTATCGAAAAAGGAGGACTTGGATGGCGTCAGCTTCGAGAGCAAGGGGCGCATTTCGGCATCAATGACAAAAGCTACATTCTTATTCATCACTCAGATAATGTAGAGGCCAATAGCCAACGGTGGCAAAATGGAAGCTTTATTACTATCCTCAAAAGTTGAGAAGCCACTCAAGCCTCGCTCAGATATTCCATACTCCGTGTAACAGTTAACCTCTCCCTCAGTCGCTCCTCAGAGATCAAATACGTCTCTGGTAGGTACTCTCTCGGTGATTGACCCAGTATCATCAGCCCCAAACTTTCTCCCGCAAGCCAGGCCGATGGCATCCCGTATCCGTTATACCCGCCCGAGAACCACTCCCCTTGACCGTCTCGGCCCGTCAGGATTGATGGTAATTTGCCCACCAGTGGTAGTGCATCGGACGTGAAACCCATAATTCCGGACCAAGCACTGACGAGTTTTGGACGGGCGGGTTCCTGAAGTCCAAAGAGTGAGCCCAGAGACTCCTGCAGGAACTGTACGGATGACTGCGAGAGGATGGTATCGTCGCTGGAGAGCAGCTGTTCTGGAGGGGACTTCTCCCCGCCAAAGAAATGCCACCCCGTTTTGGCATTCTGCAT
Source organism: Aspergillus sergii (assembly GCA_009193525.1). Taxonomy (NCBI): domain Eukaryota; kingdom Fungi; phylum Ascomycota; class Eurotiomycetes; order Eurotiales; family Aspergillaceae; genus Aspergillus; species Aspergillus sergii. The sequence goes on along the minus strand of ML741834.1, from coordinate 93,555 downwards.
CCCGTAGATCAGCCCGTCTGCGAGGCCGCCGGTGGCAGCGTCAAAGAAAGGCCGGTAGTGAATTGCCCATGAGGTCGTGGATCCACGGTTCGGGACGGCAGGAATGGCAGTGAGGTCTTGCACTGTCATGGTTCCTTTCATTGGGAATAATACGCCTCGCAGGGCTGGGAGAAGATGGCCTGTGTACCCGTTTGTGCAGTAGGCGACTTGGGTGGCTCGGATGATTCCTCTCGGGGTGGTCAGGATGTAGGGGTGCTTTGAATCCTCTGAAGGGCCGTAGACAACCTCGGTCACAGGGGTGTTCGTTTCAATTGCCAGACGAGAGGGATATCGGGATAACAGGTCATCAAAAGCATTGGTTACTACCCTGTATGGCCAGACGGTCCCGGAAGAGTGCAGCACTGCGCCAGTAACGCCGTGGATACCATGTTCCTACTTGTGTTCAGCGAGAGAGTCGATGGAACTGAGAGGGACTCACCTTTTGACAAGCTTCTGGGCCAAGAACGGTATACAACCCTCTCAGTGAAGGGTGATCTGCTTCCAACGCCTCAATTCCATCCCGAACCCTCCGAAACGACTCCTCATCTTTGAAAGACCGGATCTTCACGACATCAGTGACCTCAGAATCCTGGACCGAGGCAAGTTGCGTTGCGATCCGTCGAAGAGCCTCGAGCGTCTTGATATTAAAGTGGATAATCTTCCCTGCCATCTCCACTCCCACCATCTTCTTCAGTTTAAGATAGCTTTCCGCTGCATTAATCGCAAGTTGTCCGCCATTGCGACCGGTCGCACCGGAGCAGAGGGTCCGGGCATCAAAGACGGTTACTGTTGCTGTTTTGTCCTGTGCAAGGATGGTTTTTGCGACGCTCACGCCGGTGATTCCTGAGCCGATGATGGCGATATCGGTGGCTTGGGGGAGATTGTCGCTTTGAACGTTGGAGAGTCTGTGTGGGAGATGTTGCCAGTAGGCTGCTGTAGGGTTGTTGCGTGGTAGACCGGGGTCTTGCGTGATGAGGTTGAGGAGGGCTTGTTCTGGAGGACGTTAGCAAATATGTTGTCTAGAATCAGAAAGAGAGAAAGGGAAGCACCATCGACTTCGTGCTCTGCCATTGTGAAATATCGCTGCTGTCCCGGTCTGCATTTTGAAGGATATGCTAGTGGCTATTTATATTATAACTGACTCGAGACTCTGAGCATCGAGCGAGAGAAAAACCTCCGACGGAGACTAAAGTATCTTTTGAAAGCTTCCGCAAGGCCTCGTCGCTGGCCGCGGATTCCTGAGATTCTGTAACAAGGACATCGGCATGATTGATAGGCATTACACAAGACTATTCTGGCCGGAAGAACCCAATATTACTCCGCATACGCAGCGTGATGACTCCTCCAGGCCTCCAAGGCCTCCAGATCTAGCCCCTTGAAATTCCTCCTCCCCACACTCCAGTATAGCCCGCAGGAAATCAGCATTGCCCCGATGGTTAGTGCAAAATTATAATTAAAGGTTTCCACAGTCCATGCTCGTGCTGTTGGGAAACACTCCATGATAATCAGATACATCTGCGTGACTACGGTCGCAATGTGGATGGGAATACTCCAACGGCCGAGATTCCAGGGGCCCGGCACCCATCGGTCGCCGGCGAAAATACGGAAGAAGACTGGTACAATGAAGGTTATGAGACCAGTCACTACAGAGAGAGAGTAGATGATGGCGCTGGCTTCCGGGGAGAGGGCGATTATGAGAACCAGAAAGGTGCCGATTCCTAGGATGGCGAGGGAATAGATGGGGAGGTTGAGCCGGGGATGCACGTAAGCCACGCGCTCATGCCAGGGGAACCCCCCATCCCGAGCGAAGGCTGCGATCTGGCTGGCATACGTGAGGAGGGTTCCGCTACCCCCGATGAATCCGACCGGGGTGATGAACAGGAAGAAGGCAGAGGTCGGGGCATGACCCCAGTGCTCGTAAATGAGATTCATCAAGGGGTATCCACTAGAGGGGGTTAGCATGAACACCTCTAAAAGAATCTTCAAAGACATGCCTCTCATCCGCTGCGGCGGCCTCCATGTCATTGATGCAGAATGCGGAAATCAGACAGATGACCGTGCCAATCACTGCGGTGACGGAAAAGGTGTACCACAGGGACTTGGGGATCTCCCTGCTAGCATCATGCGTCTCCTCGGCGACATAGACAGGGACCATCCACGCCGAGTTCACCCAGAGAGTACAGAACCAGGAATATGGAACGGACACGCCCAGACCCCAGTCGGAGAAGTTGGTGTACTCTCCAAAGACAGTCTTTGCAGACGCAAATGGGCGATTCTGGACTCTGTGGCTGACTGGCAGGCCGAATATGAAGACAAGAGTCTGAATTAAGACCAGAATTGCTGTTAACTTGTCAGTCAATACCCACCTAATGACAAAGAAAGCGAAAGTTACCCATGGCAGTATACACAGAGGCAATGCGCTCCAATTTCAAGGTCATCACGCCACTCCAGACGACAATCACAGCGAGGGAAAGGCACATGATCTGAGCGTTGGTCCAGGCCATTGAAGGGACAGCAATGGTCACCGCATAGGAAAACGATGAGGCCACGGCGTAGGCAAAACTAGCTGTCGAGGCGAACATGGTGAAGACATTCAGCCACCCCGTGACGAATGAGACACAGTGCGACCATCCCGGCGGCGCAAGTGCACCAGCCCACCAGTAGAAGGAGCCATTGACCGGCATGGACGAGGCGAGCTCTGCGATGGCAAGCACTTCAGGAATCAGTATAACATTGGGGATAATCCAGCCCCTAAAAATGTCAGAGTTGCCTTGGTTTTTGCACGAGTTGGACAAATCTGTCCTCACCAGGAAAGTCCCCAGTAGCCACCATATGATATTTGATAGAATGCGGTGACTAAGATCGCACTCAGTGGACTACAGAGAGAAAAGTCAGCACAGCTCTAAAAGTGCAATTGCGCAAGAGGGCATACGTCGTCAGAGCGACCACCATGCACATATTTCCTAGAGAACGAAAGACTCGTCGGTAGACGGCCACGTAGCCGAGCTCCTCGATGGTGCCATTCTCGACCACGGTTCCATAAGTCAACACTGGTTCAATAGGTGGTAGCAATTTATTGTCGACCGGGGATTTGTTTCTCTGTGGCTCATGGGTGAGCGACATGGTACTAGATAGGTTGATAGAAGGGAAACGCGGATTTGGTGACCGAAGTTGCAAGCGAGTAGCCAGTCAAGTCAGCTAAATAGGTCTAATAGATATCACATCGATATCACGCTAAACGATTCTCTTATCTTGGAGACCGTGTGGGGCGCATGGATCTAACGCTAAAACCTGGGGTTGGGCTAGAGCCCAGTCAGAGGAGTGGAGAGTTAAGAGAGCTTAAAGTAAAACTACCACATACGTACATCTCGCCGTCGGTGCTTTTTTTCTGATTGGCTGTCACTGTGATATCGCTATCTGTCTGCCCTAGGCAGCTCGGCAAACACCTTCACTACATCCAAGAACCGGTCAATGTGCTCCTTTGTATGTGCCAGATTCAAACACAGGAATCCTCGTCGTCCTATCAGAATTCCTTGCTTTACGAGTGTGAAGTAGAACACCTCACGGAGGGTCGGGCCACGATCGCCCAGAAAACCCATGCCCACTGTACTCCCGTAGCCTACGAAGACGATATCCTTGAGCCCCGCTTGCTGCACAATACTGTTGCCTGTCCTGCGCAGATCGTCGCCCAGTTTGTTGAGCTCCGCCAGTGACTGCTCCGTCACCAGCTCAGCCGCCGCTACGGCCGCCGTCATGGTAAAGATATTGTTGTTGAAGGTGCCGCTGTGATGCAGTACACTGCTGCCTTGAGCGATTGGGTCAAACTGCTCCATGATGTCGGCGCGTCCGCCAAAGGCACCAAAAGGGAATCCACCGCCGAGGTACTTGCCCAGCGTCGTCATATCAGGATAGACTTCCCGGGCGCCTTGCAGGCCGTGGTAGTGCAGACGAGATGTCACCACTTCGTCGAAGATAAGAACCGCGCCGACTTTGGTGGCGGACTCACGTAAGAATCGTAGGAACTCGATTGAAGCCGGTCGAACGCCTCCTGCCATTTGCATTGGCTCGATTAGGATGGCTGCCAAAGTGTCGTCAACCAAGGGCTGTGTTTGCTCGATATCATCAAAGGCGCCGATGACAAATTCGTGCGGTAGATTCATCGGGCTGTGCGTTGTGCCATGGAAACTGATGGTTCCTCCATGGTAACCACTGTCGAAGACCAAGATCTAGTTACAGTCATGGGGTGAGCAACTCCTCTAGCAGACCAACAGACAGCCTCTCATACCTTGCTTCGGCCAGTGAAGACCTTCGCGGTAGCTAGGGCAAACGTATTGGCCTCAGTCCCGGAGTTGCAGAAACGAACCCGCTCAATGCTCCTGAACCGAGTCTGCAAGATCTCTCCCAGCTGGGCCTCCTTCTCGACGACGCCGCCCAAACTGAATCCAGTGGCAAGAGCATCTTTCACCGCTTGCTGAATGACCGGATGAGAGTGTCCATAGAGCCCTGCCGTGAAATCGGATACAAAGTCAAGGTATTCCTGCCCATCTACCGAAGTAACGTGTGCGCCATTGCCCAACTTGAGGGTGAGAGGAAAGGGCTCCGACCAGAGAACAGATCGAGTATTTCCAGCTGGCAGAGCATTGCGAGCACGATCAAAAGCTGCTTTAGACTTGGGATTGGCCTGGATGAATTCGTCGATGAGTTGTTGCTTCAAGGTAGTGATTGATTCAGCCATGGCGATTCTAAGCAAGATATGAATGTACAGGAGCAAAGAAGACCAACAATAGCGAGAGGGACTTGCTGAATTATATACCCTTGGTGCGACCTCGCACAGTCAGTCCAGATGGTTCGTATTTGCTAATACTACATTCGTGACACTGAAAAATCATTTTCGTCACTTGTTCTCTACTACCAGTCTCTAGATACATCTAAATTCGCCTGCGGTTTAAGAACTAGTATGCAACGCCTTCCGATATTGCTGCTCAACATAAATGGTGCGCACACCCTTTGACTTGATTATTGACATCCTCGCACCTTTGGGAATCCAAAGCATGCTACCGGCCTTCAGGTCACTGACCTCGCCCGTTTTCTCATTCTTTAGCGTTAAATCTCCTGTACTGTATAAGCAAGCATTTTACCGGACTCATGATTTTTGTGTCCTCTTACCGGCTATCAAGTACTTCACCTCACTCCATTCAGCTTCCCACGCTGGGGTAGGCTCATCGAGATCGACCAGGTCCCAAACTCCAGCTACGACGGGATGCTCGGCGGAGGCACTACCACGTTCAGCTATCGCGGTTTAAGAGATTGGGTTTGGAGAGAAGGGCATACTTGGAACCCACGAGATCTGTAAAGGCGCCCGCGCCTTCTTCGGTTGTAGGGGTGACTTTGTCTGCCCCGTTGATGACGACAATATTCGGCATGGTGGAAATATTTTTCGGCGCTCTGACAATTGAGTATGAGTGGCAGCATGGAATCGCGTCTCTATCTCTATACGAGTAATCTATATAGTCTCTTCGGCGTCAATGCGAGCATCCGATTGGAACGGCCAAATGAACCAGTCGGAGTTAGTCCGCTGCCTAGGTACCTAAGGCATCCATTTAGGCCTCCCCCTAGGATGACGCTGATAACTGACCGACGGGCATTTATTTCACCCATGCTACAGCCTACACCTCGGCCCCCAGTCTGTAAAAAAAAAAAAAAAAATACCAATGCCCAACTGGCGCCTGAAGCTTAACGGGCGCGAGAACCAGGATATCCGGTTCTTGATCCACAGCTGCCAGCGGTCGATTGTCGCCATTGGAGAATGCTCGCGACCGTTGTTGGATGAGATACTCCCCCTCGCCTCCGAGCATCCGTCCATTCTCTCTGCGTTGCTTGCGTATTCCGCTCGCCTTCGAGTCTCATCTGGGGATGGTAGCGCGGCACGCACCGAAGGCTCCAAGAGGAATGCGCTCGATCGCCACCAGGAGACAATCACCAAGGTGCAATCCATTTTGTCTCGGCTCCAGTCGGAAAATCCGGTCAATGACGGTGATGTCATGGAGGTGTTAGCTTCATGTCTCCTGCTGACGCTGTTTGGATTGCCCGAGCAAGTGCACAACTGGTCAGTGCATGTGACTGGAATGATTGCCCTCGTGGAATCACTGGATACTGAGGCTTTTCGATCTGTGCCGTTGGTGCGATATCTCCAGGCCGTCGCGGCGCATCTTGACATCTCGGCCTTTGCTCTGAACAGGCCCGAGGCTAGTCAACACAAATGGCTGGCTTGGGGAATCTGTCCTTGGAAAGGCAACACCTCAACGATAGACGAGTCTACGGAGTTTACAACATTTGAAATTTCGTCCGGTTACCCGGAGACATTAGTGACCGTGGTCGCTCTCATTTCTGCTGTAATTGAAGGCCAGATAGACGATTCTGTCGCGGAATATATAAACGACATATATCAGGAAATACATCAAACGCAAGAACAAAGGCTAGCTGAGTATGGCTCCCCACAGCAGACGGAAAACTACTGGACATCGCGAATGCATGCGATCATTGCCGGATGGGAGCCTCCAATGGTGCCACCTCACATATCGAGCACACTGTCTCTGGCATTGACAACCGCCTGGGAAACTATTCGAAAGGCAGCACATATTTACCTCTGTCGGGGCGGGTTCGCAACCAGCATTTACACCCCCATAGCTCCTCATCGACAGCGACTTAATCAAAGATATGTCCGCGAGATGATTGTCGGACTTCAGTCGCTGATCGCACTGGCCGAAGAACAGGGAATTACGATCGCCAACGCCATGATCTGGCCGATGACCGTAATCGGGAACGAGATCTTCAATGACTATGCGCTGCAAGCGGAGCTTCTGAGTATGTTTGAGCGCTTGCACCGCTACTTCCGCATCGCGCACCTCACCCAGGTCCTCGACCTACTCAAAGAGCTGTGGCAGCGGTTTGCCATGTCCAATGCCATGTTAGCATCGCCCCAGCCGCCGAGGGAGCTAAGCCTGCAACTTCTGGCTGCTGAGAAGAACCTTTCAGTTCCGCTATTCTGATCGAGATGGGAGATGCTCGGTCACCGGATCAGAATACTCAAGTCGAAGTACCCATTGCGGCAGATGCGCGTGTTCGGCGCACACAGGTCCACAATCAGGTGCTGAAGCTCGTCCCTATTCTCTGATGGCTCCTGCCAGAACTCCTCTCCCGGACTGACCGGGTACTGCCACGCCGCAGCAGCCTCATCCCTTTGCAGAGGAATAATTCCAGTCCCTGCGCTGCACCACCGGTAGTACATCAGCTGCTGCGCGGATGTGATTCTTGCATCTGTGTTGCGGAATGCAGCCCGTGACAGACAAGTCGAGAGCAGCGTGCGAATCTCCCCGACGATTGGTATATCATACCGCTTGCAATGGAGTTCGATGGCGGATAACAGGTTGTGATGGTGGTCGCTTGATCGGACGAGCTTTGCAGGGACACCATTCTCGAGGAGGGCGTGGTTGCTGTTATCGGAGAAGAATTGACGAAGAGCTATTGCATGAATGGCAGTGGAATGGAGGAGGAAGACTACAGTAGCAGGCGAGAGGCTTTCCAAGTATGGATCAAGAGAGAGGACAGTAGGTAGAACCTGAGGAGTTAGTTAGCTTTGTAGATTAGACTCCGGCACAACAGGACATACGTCTCCGAGGAGGAGGGAGTGTTCAAGGAGGTAGCTGAAACGGTCGGCCTCATGATAAACAGGGTTCATAATTAGATCGACCAAGTCCCGAGTCCCATCTAGACCATGTATTAGTTTCCACCGGATAGGTTGAACGTGGATTCATACATAAGATAATAAACAGCCCGTGCATCCAGATCATCGCCTCCGCTTCGTAGGCGTACGTCAAGTCGTCGAACCGCAGCAGTGCTGGGGGGAACCGAAAAAAGTAACAGCATAGGTCGTTTTTGATAGTAGTCCATGCTTGACTGCCAAATGAAGGCGCTTCAATAACCGATCGCATGTAGCTAAGGAACGATTAATAACTAGATTCCAGACATACAAAGGACGAGGGGGCTATAGCCAGCTACTTGACTAGGGGATGCATCATGACGAAATAACTACTCGCTTCGAGTGTCCACAGCTCTGCCGGGGCCGAATTCAAGGACGACGAAGCATGCCAGATATCGTCAGCAACCTGTGATTTGGTGCAGACTTGGAATGGGCAGCTTGGTTTCCTCTGATTGTGCAGCAACGCCAATATGCTGGTGATCCCTTATTTATCAGCGACGTGCCGAGGAAGAGAAGATGGCCATAACTTACGCATCTTGGATATATAGAGACATTTCAGTGCTGTCGCAAATGAGCTTTGATTTCGAATTCTGTTTCTGGGTGGAACTCACCGTCGAGTCAATTCGTTCCAGTCATCATCTTGGCTGGACGTTTTCGAAATGTCTTCCTGTATGATGCGAGCGAGCGAAAGCCATCGGACGGCAATATCAGCAAACTCCGCGCTCAAGCACCACGTGTAGCTGAAGAGAAGCAAGAGAAGAGCGTTCCCTAGTTGCAACTGATGGCTTTTCCAGGTAAGACATGGGGTGCCGGCGAGCGCGCTCATCTGGAGGTGGTCTCGGCTCACGTTGAGAGAACCTGCAATAGTCTCCGGAAGCCGATAGCGATATATGTCGAGAGCTATTGCCAGTAGCGCGGTTTGTAATTCTACATTCAAAATCTGGCGCAAAGAGAGGTCGGCGCGGGTCGCGGTGTCGGCGTACAGACAATCTGGCAGCAGCCCGAAAATGCCGAGTTTCCTCGAAGATGATAAGAGCTGCTGAAGAAGGCTATCAATGAGGCTCGGATCCAGTGGGATGCTGGAGACATCCGCCGTGGACTCAGGTGATCTGATCTCATGGCCACCAGCTTGAGATTCGGGCTCTACGGACGGCTCGCGAACACCCGTGACCTGCTGGGAGGATACTGATTTCCTCGGGCGGCCCTTTGCTCGCACGGGGCGCTCAGTGAGGCAGGGGAGCCCCAAGCGGCAACAACGGGCGCATGGACTCTGGGAATCGCATTGCGTTTTCTACATGTGTATTGCATTAGCACCAAGTCGTCACCGGAGAGGGAGTGGAGTGGTCTACCAAAGCCCAGCAGCGATCGCAAGCCCTGGACGACATCGTGATGAGGTGGTTGCACTCGGCAGGAAGGCGAAAGGGTAGGAGAAAGGAATGTCTGCCACGTATCGGAGTAGAGAGGTAGTAGTTCCAAGGATGCCCCACTTGTACCCTAAAAGTATCAAAAGTCGCCGGCGGCATATTCCCACCATACCAGCACATAGCAGCAGAGGTAGGTCCACCATGTAGCAGCCCCTTTTGCTAAAAAGAAAAAGAAAAATGGCCTTTAAGTATCTAAATCTCACCACCTCTTTCCCCGTCACCTCGTATCTATTTACACCATGTCGTCGGTCGAACCGCCCCTCTGGGAACAACGCGCTGCCCAAAAACGGGCTTCCAGAGATGCTGAGATTCGCATGTGGCAGCCCGCGCCAGTCCCTAATCTGAAGCCCGGCGAAACATACGTAAAAGACGTTCCTTTGCACTGCGGTCTCCTGACCGAGGAGCAAATGCGGATCACAGAGTCAACTCCCAGCCAACTGCTGTCCAACGTCTCGACTGGCCACTGGTCCGCAGAAGTTGTCCTTCGAGCCTTCATCGCCCGAACAACAATTGCCCACTACCTCACTAATCCCCTGAGTGAGATCTTTTTCGAACGTGCCGTGGCCCGGGCCCAGGAACTGGATGACATCTTGAAGACTACTGGAAGGACCGTCGGCCCTCTCCACGGCCTCCCAATCAGTTTGAAAGATGTGATGAACGTCGCAGGACAAGAAACAACGCTGGGGTTCGTAGCCACAATTGGTCAGATTCCTGACCGTGAAGACCGACTAGTCACGAAGCTGCACGAGGCCGGCGCCGTGCTCTATTGCAAAACCAATGTCCCCCAGACATTGATGTCGGGGGAGTGTGTGAACTTCGTGTTTGGTCGCACTTCGACCCCTTACAACACACGACTAACCGCTGGCGGTTCAAGTGGTGGTGAAGGATCGCTGATCGCCCTAGGGGGCAGTCCCCTAGGCATCGGTAGCGACATTGCAGGATCAATACGCACTCCGGCCAACTTCAACGGGATTTACGGACTGTGTCCTTCTCCAAATCGCTTTCCCGAGCATTCGGCTGAGAACTCAGATGGCAATATGATAATCCAAGGTGTAGCAGGCCCCATGTCTCGCGGCGTCGACGGATTGGAAGTTTACACGCGCACGCTGTTAGGTCTGCGCCCGTGGGAGTGGGACTTTAGCAGCGCTCGCATTCCATGGAGGGAGGCTGAATATCAGGAGGGACTGGGAAATGCGCACCCGCTTTGTTTTGCGTTTATGCTGCATGATTCAGTCGTGCTTCCTAACCCTCCCATTCTGCGGGGCATGAGGGAGATGAAGCAGGCTCTTATTCACGCGGGCCATCAAGTCATTGACATCGACCCCTGGGATGGCCGGGAGCTTATGACAGCTGCATTTCCCATTTTCTTTGCAACCGGTGGCGAGGAAGTCCGGAAGATACTCAGTGTGCTGAATGAGCCTCTCATTGCAGAGGTTACCCCTCTCGAAGAAATGACCACCTTGTCGGTGGCGCAGTATAAGTCTGCCGCAGTCAAAGTCAAGTTGCTTCGTCAGAAGTATATAGATATCTGGCAGGCCACTGCATCGGAAACCACCACGGGCCTGCCGGTTGATGCCATCATTCTTCCCTCCGGCGGTACAGTGGCTCCTCCTCATGGCAAGATGGAGTATTTCACTTACGAGGCCATCTCCAATGTACTTGAATGGACCTGTGCCACTGTGCCCGTTACCCAAGTAGACCCTGTCTTAGATGTCAAACCACAAGGCCCTTTTGAGCCTATGTCAGACTATGACCAACGGAATTGGGATACATGTGAGTCATCCTACAACCAAGTGGATTGCCTCAATTTCCTGATACGATGCTAATCGCTCAATAGATGCCCCCGAGACATACAAAGATGGCCCGGTGTGCTTGCAGGTTATGGGAAGGAGATTCGAGGAGGAGAAAGTGCTGGGTCTACTACGGACAATCGACAAGGCCTTAGGACGAGATGAATTGTACATGTCATGACCTTAGTTGCATCAAATTGCAGAACGTATACTTGAAGAACTAAGATCTACATCACAACGCACGCCATCCCTGACCCCCCCTGATCCTCTAGTGTCTCCGCCTTCTTGAATCTAGGCCGAGGCGCATCCGTCTCCGACCGGTTCTTAATATCGAACGGCGGATATCGCCACTGTACAAAACGGTCAATCCAGGCAGGCACCCGGACGACAGTGCGGTTGTGACTAAAAGTATCGAATCCCCATTTTCCGTGATAAGCGCCGTAGCCGGAGTCGCCGACGCCGCCGAAAGGCGCAGACGGGACGTCCGCATGGATAGCAACGTCGTTGATCGTTACGCCGCCAGAGTTGGTGGAGTTGAGGATGGTGTCAATCTCGGTGGAGTCATTCGAGAAAATATACAGACCCAGTGGATATGGACTGCCGCGCAGGATATCCAACACCTCTGGGACTGTCTTTTTCACGACCGGCAAGACAGGGCCAAAGAGCTCTTCTGAAAGGAGTGAGTCATCAAGCTTCACGTCTGTGACGACTGTTGGAAAGATGAGTTTCTCCTTGCGCGAATGGGGCCCCTCAAACACCTTCTTGCCCTCGGTGCGTTCAAGCAGGTCATGGAGTCGGTCATACTCTCGCTCACCGACCATCTGTGCAAGTCCATTCAACCCGTCGCCCTTGGAGAACTGCTCGGTCCAGTAAATCAGACGCGCGACGAGCGGGTCGTGGACTTCAGGATCCACGTAGACGTGGTTGACACAAACACAGATTTGGCCGAGATTAGTCAGTTTGGCAGCCACCAGCCGCTTCGCAGTGACCTCGATATCTGCTGATTTGGTGACAATTGCGGGCGCCTGTCCGCCGAGCTCGAGAGCTGTCGGGGTGACGTGCTTCGCAGCGGCTTCGGCGATGATGCGACCGACACGCGTGCTGCCGGTGTAGAAAATGAAATCAAACTTGTATTCCAAGATCTTGCCCATGACTGCGGGATCCGCGCGGATGAGTGCGATCGCTGATGAGTCGAGGTATTTTGGGACTAATTCGCTCAGCAGCAGCTCAGTGTGTCGGGCCACTTCCGACGGTTTGAGTATTACGCAGTTTCCTGCTGCAATGGCAGCGGCTGCCACGGAGAGTAGTGTTGAGAGAGGGTAGTTCCAAGCTCCGATGACGAGGACAACTCCCCTAGGCTCTTTTCGAATCCAGGCCTTGCCGACATATCGGAAAAAGAGACCTGCTTCGGGAGGCGGAGCTCCCTGAGACCAAGTATCCACGTTCTGGAGCATGGTCAAGATGGTGTTCTTCACATCGCTTACGTCGTAAGAGAGTGACTCGAAGGCGTGCCGGTGCAGATCATGGGCCATAGCTTTGACAAGAGCGTCTTCATTCTCGTCAATTAGCCAAAACAGCTGTTTCAACTGCCACTTGCGCCATCGAACGTCTCGAGTTCGGTTATCGGCGAAGGCGACGCCAAGCTTCTGGTAAAGCGGGCGAAACTCGTCATCTGTAATGAAACTGGACATAGTTGCTACAATAAGGGTTGATGATCGGAGCAAAACTTCAGGTTACCGGCACAGTGTCTTTATGGGCGGATCATTGACTTGAGGCACAATGAATGAGAAACATCCATCTACCTACCTGGAAGCCGAGGCAAGTTAAGCGGCGGAAGAACCTACCGACGGCGATTTACATAGACTACGAAACATACGGGTATACTCTGCTGGAAGCAACTAGTAGTCTGCTCCTGGGGAGTGATGCTGAAAAGCGGCCGACGGTGATTTCTATATCTCGTAGCTAGTCTCCATCTTCCCCACAACTTGCACCCCGGAATCCGCGGGTGCCAGCTTCCAGACTACTGATCGATCAATAGTTGAAGCTGCGTTAAATTTCCTTGGAAGACGCCTCTAACCCCAACCGATCCAGAAAAGTCAAGTTTGAATAATCATTGACTTCACCATGACTACCTGGCCCTCTGACAGTGTCTGGTCGCCCCGGACACACAACGAACAAATCTATGCTCGCGCCCCAAACCCAGCTGAGTTCCCAGAGATCCCGGCTATCTCCAAGAGCTACTGGATTCGTGAGCATCCCCTCGACTTCGAAGAAGAATGTGCGCGGACATCGCTCCCTTCTGAAGTCGACATCGTCATTATCGGATCTGGGATCACCGGTGCAACAGTGGCATACCAAATCTCACGCTCACAACCCAATCTCTGTGTTGCTCTGATTGAATCCCGGGGCCTCTGTACGGGTGCTACGGGCCGAAATGGAGGACATATTGGACGACCGGAGGTGTATCACTTTCGGGAGCTGGCGGAGGGAGTTGGTGCCGAGGAAGCCTTGAAACTCAAGAGGTTTGGGCAGAAGAACCGGAATATGATGATTGAAGCAATTGATGAACTTGATGCGGTGGCCGAGGTTGACCTACAGCTCAATGGGACAATAGTGGTGTTCGAGACGGCCGAGGAAAAGGAGGAGTTTGTGGCGGATTTGGAGTCGGCCAAACAGCACGGCCATGAGCCGGAGGGCTACTTGATAAAGGAGACAAGTGACGTTCTCTCTGTGAGATCACCTCCCTTTACAGCTACCATATCCATAGAAACTGACACAGTGCGAGTCTAGAAAGTGACGATGAATGAATCCAAGGCCCAATATGGAGCAGCATACCTCGAAGCATCTGGGACTGTTTATCCTCGAAAGCTTGTGGGGGTGCTGCTAAAGGATGCTCTAAAGCGCATGCCCGCATTGACTATCCACGCCTATACACCGGCGTCGTCGGTAGTGAGCGACTTTACAGAAGGGAGGTATCACTATACCGTCTCGACAAACCGCGGCGATATCAAAGCTCGCGCCGTATTCCATGCGACCAATGGCTACGCCAGTCATCTCCTCCCCTCCCTTTGTGGTAAAGACGGCGTGTACGGCTGTAAAGCACACATGCTGGGCGTCCAACCAAACAAGACCGCGCCAGATACTTGCCACCTATCGCGAGGATTCGGATACCAGGATTTCTGGCACTGGATCTTGCAACGACCAAATAACGGACCTTATCTGTACGGTCTTGCAACCGCCGAGGTTGTCGGGGAATATAATGACAATATTACCCTCCCTGAGAATAACCCGCACAGAAGGGAGATGGTTCAGTTCCTGGAAACCGTTTTCCCGCACCACTTTGAGGATATTGATGTCAAGCGCGACGTTGTCTATGACTGGACTGGAATCCAAGGATTTACCAAAGATGGCGCTAGCATTGTCGGTCGACCAACCAAAGGAAGTCCTGGCGAATACGTGTCGGTAGGACACAACGGCGAGGGCATGGGTAGGTGCTTTGCCTGTGCCACGGTGGCAACTGATGCCATGCTGAACTATCTGAAGGAAAATAAATCGTGGACGCCGCCTGGGTGGTTTCCAATGTCGTTTGCTAGAAATTTAGGTTCGGGAGACCTGTAGTATGAGTACTTCTTAGTCCATGGTTTTCCATGTTATTGTCCACGCATGCCATCTTTTCGTCGAGCAGGTCGCACGAATCCCCTGATGATGTTTACGGCTGTGTTTCTTTTCAAGTTACTAAGTATAAGAGAATCAATGTCATCTTCGTCCATCTCGATTGGCGATGAAAGCCATCCTACCTGGTATTCAATTAAGTCAACCAGGAAATCAGAGGTAGCGGCACCTCTTCGAGACGAGTTCGAAGTATCCAAAGTACTCGAGCAAATTACCACTAGAAACTGCTTTTTGAAATGAGATTTGCTATATCACTTACTACCAGTAGAAACCAGTACTATCACAAAATGTGGAAGCTCTTCTCCTGTCTGCTTCAAAAGAGTATGTTCGGTATATGTATGGATCCTACCATGAACAAGGCCCTTTCTAGGTCATTCGACAGGATGAGCAGGAAGTTAGTTGGGAGGTGAAAAGCCGGGGCGGCCTTTTTGGAATGAATATTAAGTTGACTATGGCCTATGAGCAACAGCACCTGGCTCCACCAAACGACGATGTCTGAGTGAGAAGGAAAATGGCCGACGGCAGTTTTACATCTTCGTTTGACTCCACCCTAGACCCCACTATTGACGGAAAATGGATACTCGCTGCCCTCCACTTGACCGGGGTCAAGCTCCACATACCCTGTCCTGGGTCTCCATAGCCACTCAGTCTGAACCCAAGGAGGCTTACAGATCATTACCTCAAATAGCAGACAGAAACAGTGACTGACGGCGAGTTCCGAGGTGAGGCCCAACCAGTGTGATCTCACACTAAGTCAAGGTGGGTGCGCTTCATATATGTTAAGAACTGCTTTGAATGATGCGTGAGCTTCGCGAATGCCTCCCGTGCCCTGGCTCTGTTGTGTTGCCTAACTACCCTGTTACGAAAATGCGCCGTCTTCTCAAGATGCGACAGGATGACAACGAAAAGCAGATATGTCCAATCCCAGGACCTCAAGGTTAGCGAGCATTCTTATCATGCAATGAGAAAGAGCTAATGATCGTTCTAGGTCTACCATTCCTCGGGAATATCCTGGACATCGACGTGGACAATGGTACCATGTCAACGCTGAAGATTGCGAAAACCTACTGTGCGTGCTCTGTGCAAGAAGTAAATCATAACGCAGACGAGGTAACATTCGGCCCTGTTGAAAGACCCTATTTTCAAATTCACCTTTGCGGGAGAGACATCCATTGTCATAAACAGCGTGGCCTTGCTTTCTGAAATCTGCGATGAAACCCGATTCCACAAGCATGTCTCCTTTAGCCTCGAGCTACTCCGCTCCGGCACAAATGACGGGTTATTTACTGCGTACGATCATGAAAAGAACTGGGAGCTTGCCCATCGGCTCCTCGTGCCAGCGTTTGGTCCGTTACGAATCCGCGAGATGTTTCCACAAATGCACGATGTCGCGCAGCAACTATGTCTCAAATGGTAGGGCACCCTTCTAACCGACGCTTAGATGCTTTGGCTAAGGAGCTCTTGATTGTTAGGCAGCGCTATGGTCCAAGGAGACCCTTGAATCTAGTTGACGATTTCACTCGCGCTACTCTTGATACCATCGCGTTATGTGCGATGGGCTACCGATTCAACAGCTTCTATTCTGAAGGGGACTTTCATCCCTTTATCAAGAGCATGGTCAGATTCCTGAAAGAGGCGGAAACACAAGCAACCCTGCCTGCATTTATCAGCAACCTCCGTTTTCGTGCGAAGAGGAGAACTCAACTAGATATTGATCTTATGCGCACCGTGTGTCGCGAAGTTGTTACTGAGCGTCGACAGACGAATCCTGATCGCAAGAATGACCTGCTTGACACAATGCTGACCTCTCGAGACAGCTTATCCGGGGATGCATTAAGCGACGAATCGATCATCAATAACATCCTGACATTTCTAGTCGCTGGCCATGAGACTACTTCAGGGCTCCTGTCGTTTGCGGTGTACTACCTTTTGAAAACGCCAGATGCCATGGCCAGGGCAACTGATGAGGTAGACTGCGTCGTTGGCGACCAAGAGCTTACGATTGAACACCTCTCAAAACTGAAATATCTCAATGCTATTCTTCGTGAGACCTTACGATTAATGCCCACCGCACCCGGGTTTAGCGTCACGCCCTATAAACCAGAGATCATTGGGGGCAAATACGAGGTCAGGCCGGGAGACTCACTAGATGTGTTCCTCGCGGCTGTGCATCGAGATCCTGCCGTATACGGGTCTGACGCGGACGAGTTTCGCCCGGAAAGGATGCGCGATGAACACTTCCAAAAGCTTCCAGCCAACTCGTGGAAGCCCTTCGGGAATGGTAAAAGGAGTTGCATTGGGCGGGCTTTTGCGTGGCAGGAGGCCCTGATGGTTAGTCCGTTCTGCATTGCCTGTTTCCAACGGCGGCCATCTCTACTAGCTGCTCGTCTACTAACGAAACCATGTACAACATGCAGATCCTGGCCTTGATTCTGCAGAGCTTTAGTCTCGATTTGGTTGACAAGGACTATACTTTAAAAATCAAAGAGTCACTCACTATAAAACCAGATAACCTGTGGGCCTATGCAACACCACGACCAGGCCAAAACATGCTCCACGCTCGATTAGCGCTCCAAACGAACAGTGCACATCCCGAGAGGCCAGTGTCCTTGAAGCATGAGACGGTAGAATCCCACCCAGCAACTATCCTCTATGGCTCGAACAGCGGAACTTGCGAGGCCCTGGCCCATCGATTGGCCATCGAAATGAGCAGCAAGAGCCGATTCGTCTGCAAGGTACAACCTATGGACGCAATCGAGCACCACCGACTTTCCCGAGGCCAACCCGTGATAATAGTCACTGGATCATACGATGGGAGGCCGCCTGAAAACGCACAGCATTTTGTCAAGTGGCTCCGGTCCCTAGAGGGGAATGACCTGGAAGGGATTCAGTACGCCGTCTTCGGATGCGGTAAACTCGTTATCTTATTTTGACATATGGGAAATGACTAACTGGTTTGCCAGGACATCACGACTGGTCGACCACCTTCTATAAGATTCCCACTCTCATAGATGCCACAATGGCGGAACATGGTGGTGCTCGACTAGCCCCGCGAGGGTCGGCGGATACCGCAGAAGACGACGCCTTCGCGGAATTAGAGTCATGGTCGGAAACGAGCCTCTGGCCTGGCCTTGAGGCTGCGTTTAATCTTGTGCACCATGGCTCATCAGATTATACTGGAAATAGTACCAGGATAACCATTCGATCACCCTACACGTTGCGCGCGGCTTACGAAACAGCTGTCGTTAATCAAGTTCGCGTGTTGGCATCCGCGGAAACCACCAAGAAAGTCCATGTTGAGCTGGCCCTGCCAGATACAGTCAACTACCATGCTGGTGATCATCTGGCCATTTTACACCTTAACTCTCGAGAGAGTGTACAGCGGGTGCTTTCACATTTCCAAATAGGTTCGGATACCATCTTGTACATTACTTCGAGCAGTGACATCTCCTTGCCGACAGATACCCCCATATCTGCCCACGACCTGCTGAGCGGGTACGTGGAATTGAATCAACTGGTGACGCCCACTGTACGTGTATCTAGGGCCCTGCATATTACTAACATAACAGACTGACCTTTCTTCAACAGTGTCTGAGATCCTTGGCTGCAAAAGCCACCGACGAGAAAACTGCAGAGCATCTTAAAGCCCTCGCCACAGATCAATATACAACGGAAGTCCGGGGAAAACAGTTATCCCTATTGGATATATTAGAACGCTATTCCATACCCTCAATTGAAATTCAGCATTATATCCAGATGTTGCCTCCCCTTCGGCCCCGCCAGTACACCATTTCCTCGTCTCCGCGATTGAACCGTGCTAAGGCTTCATTGACTGTTTCTGTCGACGAGAGAGCAGAAACCGGCGGGTCTAGAAACTGCACTGGGGTCGCATCAAACTATCTAGCGAGCTGCACACCCGGGTCCATCCTCCGAGTATCTCTGCGGCCTGCAAATCCCGACTTCCGACTCCCAGATGAGTCGATCTCTCACCCCATCATCATGGTTGCCGCTGGATCAGGCATTGCACCCTTCCGCGCATTTGTCCAGGAAAGATCCACCCGACAGAATGAGGGAATTGTCTTACCCCCGGCCTTCTTATTTTTCGGTTGCAGGGGAGCTCATTTGGATGATCTCTATCGCGAGGAGTTGGATGGTTTTGAAGAACAGGGGGTGGTGACTCTCTTTAGAGCTTTTAGCAGGGCTCAGAGCGAGAGCCATGGCTGCAAATATGTCCAAGATCTGCTATGGATGGAGAGAGTGAGGGTGAAGGCGCTTTGGGAGCAGAATGCAAAGGTCTTCGTCTGCGGCAGCCTTAGGATGAATGAGGGGGTGAAGACAATCATTTCAAAGATTGTTTCTCCTACGCTAACAGAAGAACTCGCGCGGCGATATGTGGCTGAGACTTTTACATGACTCGAGCCTGGTTGAGTGGCAGTGATGACCTGGCGCTGTGGACTGAGAGAATACTAGCTGTATACATTCACTTTTGTTTGGAATAATGTCGATTATTCATGTAGAGCTCTCTGTGATGTCCGAGAGACCCCCGTAGCTCGAGAAGAATATTTCCTTATGTGGAAAACTGGTATACATTTGTATGTACTATTATATACTTCTCTTTTTCAAGATTCAACTACCATTTCCCGGGATGGCACTGTGGAGACTCTCCGTGAGAGTTGGACTAGCAAAGCTAGACAGCTTTCATTTTTCGCACTTCAGTTATCGCCAGAGCCCCGCGGCGATGCGATAAGAATCGGAAGTATCAACCGGCTCCCTTCTCTCTGATGTCTGAGTAGTCCAATCGCTTGGCTCGGTTCGTTCCGGTTGAGGGTTGCCGGCGGCACGGGTGGGGGAAGATACAAGCCGGCGGGGGAATACGACCATAGCCAGCCCCTGGTAAGCATGGTATACTCATGGTGGGTCGTTCAAGATGCTATACTTTCTATATCGTAGTCCCATCCTGAAGTTGTTCGGTTTCGGAAATCCGGCGTCTCCATCCTCTCTTACGTACGCAGTCGAACTCATATCAAGAGCTAAGTACGCAATGAAGCACACAACCCTTGAATGGTTTGGTCAGTTGAAATTTGCTGGTGTAACTTTCATTAGCTGACTGGGGAAAAAACAAGGGGCGACGACGTTTCGGCTCCGGATCAGAGGAGTTACGATCTTCCTAGATACATGGCTAGATAGGCCTTCAGTCCTGCCAGTATACCTGGCAGTTGACCAGGTGACAGACGCAGACTACATCTTCATATCCCACGCACATTTTGATCAGTAGGTATCTCCACCCATGCCACGAGCCTAGGCCGATTTCATATCCGCAATACACTTATCACCACCACTAGCCTTCCTGGAGCGGATCGAATTGCAATCAACACTGGCGCCACTGTAATAGCGAACGGCGAAGCGATCAATTGCCTCAGACATGCCGGGGTTCCTGAAGAGCAGCTGCTTCCCGTCTCCGGTGGTGAGCGGATTCCTCTCTTTACGCGTGAAACCAGAGATAAGGCCAAGTGCAACGCAGCCCTGAGAGCCCCGGGCCCGCCTGGTGGCCCTGTATTCCCCGTGCATGAACTCGCGGCATTGTCAGTAGAAGTCTGGCCTTCTCTGCACTGTCTCATGCCATCGGGTCACCCGGAGATAATCGATACCGGCACCGTCTATACCGGCGCAGCAACCCCCTTTACCTGCACCTTGGATATCACGCTGGGTATGAAACACGGGCTTCTGAGGTTGGGTGAGCTTATGCCAGTGGAGCAGCAAAGCGAAGGGCAACGAGCGTTTGTTGAGTACGTCAGCGATCGGAAACGCAATGTATTCTCTCATTGTGACGGAGGCCAGTTGATGTATAACTTTCTCGTCGAGGGTAAGGCGTTGCTTTGGAGCGCCCATCTGGGCGGTTATGAGGGTATCCTAAAAGACTTGAAACCCAAACCAGATGTGGCCATTCTGGGAATTGCCGGCCGGGCAAACCTAAATGGAAGACCCTTCGATGGATCCGCAGCTGAGTTTGCAGTACAGGAGATACAATGGCTCGAGAGCCCCTCGCAAGTGATATGGTGCTTGCATGATGAAAGGTAACATGGCAGCATACACGCTAAGAGACCCCGCCGGCTGACTCTCCATAGCTGTATTCCACCCTACAGAATCGACACCCTGGCTGCCACGGCCGCAGTTGAGAAGGAAACGGAGTCAAAGGTCTTGCATTTAAAACATGCCGAGGTTTATAGGTTGGACCTGTAGCTAGACAACCAATAAATTAGCGAGAAATCACACCTCCATCCCTTCAGTCGACTCAACGGATGTAGATACATAGCAAATCGGCGTTCGCTTTCTTTGCTGTTTAAAGCCTGGAGTACTACGCTTGGCTTTGCCAATCTGTCAAGGACCCTGTGAAACCGACATAGCTGGACTATCAATAGGTGCACCAATTAATAGTAAGCGCGTATTTTGTCATGATGAGCCATTGAGCCGACGGAGTACTTGTGCCTTGCAGGGATACGGAATCAAGAAGGAGTCACTTTCCGGCACGGCTTCGGCTGGAGGATTTGATATGTATAACCGGACCTGCGCCGGTGACTATCATTCGAACAGAGTTGTTACTTCACCTCCACTCCTACTGATTCCGGAAAAGTTCCGGCCAATCGGAATCAAGGTACCCCACATGAGAGTGTATGTACATACTAGTGCTGTATACGAAGCTCATCCAACCTGTGGATGTACGGCTAGCTGAGAGATCAATTCCCATAGATACATGATTGTCTCTCGGTTGTTTTCTACCTCTTTAGCTCTTGTCCAAACCCAGAAAAACTTCCCCGTGGTCAAATTCGAATCCTACGTTGCTTAGTTAGTCCAAACATGGCGGAATGTCCAACCAGTTCTCACTACCGGGAACAACAGCTGTTCGAGAAATCAGACATAGGTACCTCGACAGAGATTCCAATTATCCAGGAAGATACAACGCACTCTGACTTTCCAGAGGGAGGACGACAGGCATGGCTCGTGGTTTTTGGAGCATGGTGTGCTTTGTTTTCTACATTTGGTCTTGTTACCTGCATAGGCGTGTTCCTGGAGTACTACAAGAACGGGCCATTAGAAAAATACTCTGCCAGTCAGATAAGTTGGATCACAAGTGTACAGGTGTTTCTCCAGGTCGGAAGCTCGATCTTGGTGAGTTATCTTGAATGTTGCTGACACCTCCATTTCCATATTGCATATCAATATACTGAACCAAAACAGTGGGGACGTTTGTATGATTCGTATGGTCCTAGATGGCTACTTCTACTTGGAACTCCTCTCTATTGCTTCGGACTGATGATGACATCTCTGTCGAAGCAATATTATCAGATTTTTATCTCTCAGGCCATATTAAGTTCGATCGGGTCTGGGGCTGTCTTCAATGCTAGCCTGACCTCCACAACGGCCTGGTTCCACAAGCGCCGAGGCACGATATTCGGTATTGTGAACTCCGGATCGTCCCTCGCGGGGGTTGTCTTGCCTATCATGATGACCCGGTTGTTCCAATCCATTGGGTTCAGCTGGACTCTCCGTGTCCTCGGCTTCATGTTCTTGGCTCTCTGTGGTATAGCATGCGCAACGGTGAAGACTCGATTGCCACCTAATCGGCGTCCAATCTCCGTCACAGACTATATCCGGCCACTTCGGGAATTGAAAATGGTATTGACTGTGCTCGGCGGGTTTCTGTACTTCTGGGGAATGTTCCTCCCTTTGAATTATATCATTATCCAGGCGCAGGCGAACGGGGTATCACCCACGCTGGTTCCTTACCTTCTCCCGGTCATCAATGCAGTCAGCCTCATCGGTCGACTACTTATGGGCGTCGCCGCCGACCGTTTCGGGCGGTTCAACTGCATCATCGCCATCACAGCCATGTCTGGAATCACGACATTGGCTCTGTGGATACCGGGAAGTACGAGTACAGCAGCGGTGATCATATATGCCGTATGCTTCGGGCTTGGATCAGGTGGCTATGTGACGCTCTTCCCGTCGTGCGTGACTCAAATCAGCGATTTTGAGGAGATTGGAACGAGGCTCGGGATCGCGCAATTAATCAACGCCTTTGGCGCATTGACTGGCTCTCCGCTTGGGGGCGCCTTGATCCGGGGTCAGGATAGTGGCACTGATTTCCTTGGTCTTCAGGTCTTCTGCGGCGTGTCTATGGTTGCTTCTGCTATAGCATTCGGCGCCGCGCGGTATACTCAGGTTGGAATGCAAATGGCGAAGGTCTGATGTATGTTGAAAAAAGTTTCTGCCAGATAGCTACTATTCTCACCGGGTTGCAACTCTGGTGAGGCAAATACAATTCTACATTAAATGCTATTATTTGTAATTGCGCAAGTGTTCTCAATTTGTTTGAATAAGAATATGCACTAGAAATCTTGTTCTCGCAGCATATTTGAAGTGAAAAGGTTGAACTCCACGGGCCTCAGTACTCTTCAACAGCACGATCTGGGGTTTGGTAACTATTACATATCTGACTATCAAGGGAGCTCGGGGGCATCATCCTTCGGCTTCCAGCCCAAGAACCTCATGACATTCATAAGACCACCGATGACCATCAGAACAAGACGAAGACCTGCAATTACAGCTTTCCCTTTGAAACTATCCATGTTAGGTAACTGAACGGGTCATTAGCATTGCATTTGGTCACTTTAACAAGGGGCTAGGCGCGTACCACTTGTGCAGAGCTTCTCTTGACCCAGGTGAATGCTCTTGGAATCATTGCCCGTTCGTACACACCTAGTTGGACGCGGATATCATCATCAGATAACAATCCGATCCGATCCTTCTGCTTTGCAAGCTCCAATAGAGGGCCAAGAGCATCTGCTGTGTCGTGAATTGCTTGATTCGCACCCATTCCTCTCGAAGGGAGCATCGGGTGGATGGCGTCACCGATAAGCCACACTCGGGGGTTGGCGATGCTCCGATCCAGACTGCTCTTCTTGCTCAATAGAAGATTGCGCCTCCAGTCCACTGGTATGGTTTTGGCGTATCTCCATGGGACACATTGAATTGCGTCGGGATCTAGCGCATCGATGAGCTTAAAGAAATCCGGATGGCATCTCGTCTCCGCAAGCTTTTCCCGCATAAAAGCCTTCGTGTCTGGTAGTTGAGCAGCCTCAATGGAGGAGGGCCCTTCCATCCAACCAAATCCGACCATCAGGAATGCTTGTTCCTCATCGTAGTTACTCGGCTTCTTTAAGCCACTCAGGTCCCCCGACACGGAGGCTTTCTGTGAGGGTGCCAAGCTGTCCGGAAGGTAAGCTGCTGCAAAGAGCATTGCACTCGCGGCGGTAGTGAATATCGTGCTTTTCTCAATGAGAGGCCGTGGAAGGGTACGGAGGACGCTCCAAGGGAGGTGACATTTCCCAAGCAGTGAGCCCGCGCCGAGGGAGTCGTCCTCGATGATATTGTTACAGCCAAGCTGCTTGTTGGCACGGCTACCGCTGCCTTCCGCCGAGAGTAGAATATCACAGTCTTCGCTAGACCCATCCTCAAAATGAGCCCTGATCTTGCTGTGACCTGGTGTCTCGTCGTCGTCGATCACTTCAAATCGCACGAATTTCCTGCCGTACCTCATGATGTTTTTGTCGCGTAGGGGCGCCTGGAGAAAATCGCGGAGTCGAGCACGCCCGATCGGAGCGCTCTTCTCATAAGCTGGGAATTTGCCCAGGTCGAGCAGGAGTTTCATATCCGTGTTGTAGATTGCCGGTGCAGATGATACCACGCCGCCAGATCGCCCGAAGCAAAGGAGCAGCTCCCTATACTGCTCCTCTGTTAAACAGGCCCTGAATCCCATCAGCGCATGCGCTCCAAGGCGAATCTGATACCCGTCTCGGTTTGAGCTTTCCGCGTCGCGCTCGAAGACTGTGACATCGAACAAGTCGTTGCCCTTGTTGACCAGTCCATTCGCCATGCAGGCGCCAGCGAGACCGCCGCCGACTATGATCACCTTGAGCTTTGCCATTTTGTTTTTGTTTGTCTTCTTTGCGTATGAGACCTTGGGAGGACAGGGCGTTGTGCTAGCCCAAGGAAGAGGATAGGCTCAAAAGCAAGTCAAGATACGGTCGCAGTCACTGCCTTTTCAATTCAAAACTCACACTTGCCGGGCTCTTTGCATTATGGTTATTTCGTGCTGGATAACACTACGTTGGCTGGGTCGCGGTAGCGGACTATGCTGATGGTTAAGGTATATTCTCGTTGCAGATACTACTACCACCGCTTGGACCGCGACGGCTCTTAGTCCCCGGAGCCAGAGGGTTCGTTCCATATTCCGATCTCCTTGTACGTAACCCGACAAATCCTATTCGCTAGGCTGGCACTGGGCCACCCCGGAGTTTTTGCCTGGCGGTTAGCGTTGACTGGAGGGAAAGTTCGGCACTACATACCCTACAGGTATGCCGTGCGTATAGTAGCGTGTCTATTCCGGGGTAGTGAAAGTTTAACCCCTCTTAGTCCGGCATGTGGACGTCCGCAAGATCCGTCGGGCTCAGTGTTAGGGCTCTAGCAATAGTCTGTCTCTTCCCAAGGACATCGCGGGTTCTAAAGTCTCTGCTTAACTGTATAGTTTGAATTTGCAACGAACTGGCTCGACTTGGCCGTCCAAGGATTACACAAAAACTTCCGAAACACACGTAAAAATCCCATCCATTGCTGGCCCTTTACCCACCACTTGGTGACAGTAGACCCTCCACCTCCCACCGTTCAGCTACTTACCGCAAACCTTTGGGTCCTCCTCCGAATCTGTCTGCCAAAGATGTAGATGAAGATACCGATCACCATCAGCGCAGCCGTGATCCCCGCACAGATGTTGAAGGCGCCTTCATAGCCCGTTGTATTCACGAATGCAATAGCCCCGTAGGAAATACCAAACCCGATAAAGCCACGGCACGAGCAGATCAACACAAGAGTAGCATCGACGCGTTGCGGATACCTGTAATCGTTCAGCAAGGCGGCCTTTTCGCATCATGCATCCATATGACGTACGCATCCATGCAGTAGACAAAGGAAGAAACCACAATGCCCACGAAGCCAAAGTACTCGAAATTCAGGGTGACCGCAATGCCCGCCCAGGTCCAGTTCTCGGGGTGTTCAGCGGTTTTGCCGTAAATTATGGTAGAGAGTAAGATTGCAACCGTGGGAAGAATGACCGCAAGAAGACGGTATTCCGGCTAGTCCATATGAGCACAACGGGCGGGTTACGGGTGACTTGGTGGAAGATACAACTTACCTCACTGACGCCGTTGTTTCTCTTACTTAGCAATTTTGTGATCTGATCACTAAAGTAACCGCAGACAATAGGCACAGCTACCGCGGTGGCAATCTGACCCGTAAAGACATAGCCAAGCGTGTTGAATCCCCACAGAAACGGCGGCTTCATGAGCACTTCCGCAAAGAGCGCCGACATGAGGACATATATACCAAGACCAGCAGAATTTCTTACCCATTGTCAGTGTCAGGGTTCCTATCGCGGTGCGGTACGGTGTGTCAACTCACAGCAAGATCAGCCAAAGGACGTTCGGAAAGAGGACGACCTGGCACATCTGTTTGCAACAATCAATAGTGAGTGACCACTCCGCGTTGCCCGACCAGGGTGCCATGTCTCGGAAGAAGCTGCGTAAGCGATAGTTGACGACATCAAGCTCCCGGGTTGTACGTGTTGTCACCGGAACAAGAACTCCCTCCAATTCGATCCCCTCCCCGTTTAGGGCTTCTATGGATCGGGTGTACTTGGTCTCTTTGACAAATATGATGCTGAGAACAGCCACTGCTCCGCTGACGCATCCAAAAATACCGTACCACCACCTCCACCCAAGGTGGGGATCAGATGCAATATACGGACTCGCAATGATCAAGGCAGCGGTTCCGACAGTTTGTAGCGCACTGAACGCCGCAACAGCTTTGCCCCGCTCGTGCAGAAAGAAAATCTCCTGGACAATGATGGGGCAAAGTGCTTCGCATGTGCCGGCAGCAATGGACATAAGATCTCGACCTGCTATGTGCGACTCGAGGCTTTCACTCTTAGCACACCACAGGCAGCCAAAAGCCAGGAGAATGGACGAAAATAAGTATATGGGTCTTCGCCCGACGGCGTAGGACAGTGGTATCGCGATGAGGTTCCCAATGCCCATGAAAAACGCCGGCCAAGTAATGAGGTCGTTCGTTCTGGGGTCGCCATTGTACGAGGCTTTAACCGCGGGGAGGAATGCACTCATACCACTGGTCATCAGGTTTCCCGTCGCCGCAAAGGCGCCAACGATAAACAGAATCACATACTTTTGCCATACCGGTAGGTTCAAAGGGTCTGTATGATAGATGTTAGAAGAGCGGAGAAAGAATGGATACAGTTTTGAAAGCCCTTCCCGTTTGGATCATTTGATGGAGTAGGTACGAGGACCACTTCAGAGTCGTTGATGAGCTTGGTGCTGCCAGCAACCTGATTGTAGATCTTGTTGTTGAAAGTCTCAATATCTTCAATCTGGAGTTCCGAGGTGTCTTTTGCCTCCATGACTGTCGTGGGTGGCCGATTTCGTTTTCTATTTCGAGTATTCTGGGTAACCAAGGCTAATAACAATACTGGACCTTCTAATACCTCATAGTAGACAAGGACTCACTGCTGGTTTTGGGGTGGCCTATCGGAAGACGAGGACTCCCTGTGAGCGTCAAGCCGGAGCGGAGAAAATAAAGCGATCCTATACACTACGCCCAAATTCCCTCGCTCGCTTGGCATCTCTTCGGTCAATATCACCATATTCCTATTTTTTACAGTCACTTGCGCCGAGATGATGTGCACAAAGTGCCCCTTAACGAAATTTGCAGTGTTACGCTGTGTGGGGGGGATTTTAAATTTCAGAAGAAGAACAGATGTTTATTGCTTCCACTATTTCCTTATAACCCGGTATCTACGGATGCAATAGCCTTCTACTATTACCTATAATGCAGGTCCACGCAGAAGTCGCTTTCCGTGAATCAATACGGCTTCAACCCTACGAGTTTCTCCAGCTTGTCCGTCATCTCAGGCTTTTCCAACGGTTCTGCCCTCTCCAACGGATCCAATTTACCATCAATCATATGTTTTCCATGCGAATGAATGTTGATATGTGGCCAATGCGTGGTAGCTTCCCACTTATGGAAGATTTCTTTCTTTTTCTCCAGGTCTTCTGCCGATATCCACGCTGCAGGCGTATAGCAGGTGTAGATGACGGTACGGATAAGGTCGGTTTCAGGATAGACAGCGTAGTGCATCTGTCGGGAATCCCACAGGACCAGGTCGCCCGGCTCAGCGCAGACCTTGACAATCTTGCATCCTTGTGCCTCATACCACTTCAGGTCTTCATCCTGGAAAGGATAAAAGTCATAGTGGAGGGCGGCGAGTGGACCTTTGGTCCTATCGGGCGGAAATTGTTTGAAGAACTTTTCGAACAACGGGGCACTGCCCTCCATAACGACCAGGCCACCGTCCTTTGGTCCCGCGTCAGACACTGCGAGATGCACCTGAGTTAGCATTTTCGTGTTCCTGTCCTATTCTGGACCTACTCACAGTTGATGAAGCCTTGGACGCAGTGCATTCCATTTCTCTCAGGCGCTTGATCAACATGGGGCCACGGCTTTTTGCCGCCCATCTCTGCGGCATTAGGAAGCGTAATGTTGACGGTATCGTAGGATGCGATCAACTCGTCAGTACCCCAAAGTTTGGCAAAGGCATCCAAGACACCCGGCTCTTGCTTTGCGTCCCAAACATACTTCTCATGCGCGGCGCAGTAGTTGAGATACATGCCATTTTTAAAGCTCCACGGCAGGTTCTCCTCGGTCCAAGTACTCCGATCATTGATGTTGAAGCCGTTATCAAAACTTCCAAGCCAATCCAGCATCTTTTGACGATAGTAAAGCGCCCGGTCTTTGGGCACAACATTCTTAAGTACAACATAACCTTTGACGTTGAATTCGTCCCGCCAGTCGCCATGCTTGACCGGTTCGGACGAGGGATCCGCCGTGGCTCCGATGTAGGGTGTCATTGTGAGTAAGATGTGCTAGGACTCAAGAGACTGTAGTGGGCGTAGATTCAAAATGAGGTGTAAATTGCGTGGTTACGGCTGAGCGCGATCTTCTTGCGATTCTGGGAACCAAGTGCACCGGCTAGATATACGAGTAGCTCACCTTTGATGCCCCCGGCTCATGGTTCCCAGATCCACGCACTATATCGGAAGACCAATCATGTCTTCCGGGTCAATTGAGATCACCCCAGAATGCAGAGGAGACCCTGCCGAAGCCAGCGTTCACAAGATGTGGTTGGCCCAAAATTATCCGCCGGAACAGCGCGAATATGGCTCCTGCGACCATCCAACCTGAGTTTCAGAAACGCCGGAGTTGGACTTGACAGTGCCGTAGTCATGCGACCAGAGGAAGGGATTCTTCGACTCTAGAGAAACCTTTTCCAAGTCTGCTGGCTAGGTAAGAACGAGGCCTCTAATTAGCCATCAATGACCAATTGACGTTCGTTTTCTCCCAGTACCCTCCAAGGCAAAGCTCGCCGTAATGGATACGGCTTCATGATAGGGGAATAAACTCGCCTATGAGTTCTATTTGTCTAGCCAGGGCGAGCTTCCTGGGCAGCAAGTCTGACCTTGAAGTGTAAACCAAGTTTGTACCCTTCTGATCTTGCGCCACGATGGCCTACATCTGTCTTTGGAATGTGGTGACATTTAGAGATACATAACAAGTAGATGGGAGTTACATCTGCAAAGCAATGAGACGCCAGGTAGCAAACCGATCTGTATATTTGTTCTTGAGAATAAGCATTATACTGCTCCTAGAAGATCTAGTCTAGCAAAACGGCAAAATTACATGGCTATCGTGTCCCCCTCCGATATGAACAATATGCCGGCCTTTGTTCTTGACATGTTCTGGTCTCCCAAAGTTGGAGACACCTCGAAAGTGGCCCGCAATTTCAAACTGTATACTTTCTCCAGCCTGGAACTCGATCCCTGTTGCCCAAATCCCAATCTCAAGCTTGATGATTTGTCCGGGTGGAATGCGCTCCTCTCGGTCATGTGGGTGGAAAGGCCAGTTAGGGTGCATGGACTTGTCGTGGTCAATTGCGCGTTGCGACGCCCGGATTATGCCGGTAGGCCCTTTGTAGAGAATCACCTCTGTCCGCAGCTTCTCAGGTATTTCGTCGAATGACTTGACTGGCAGACCTTCCCACGGCACGTTTAAACACAACATAGGCTCGCCTGTGGACGATACCTTGCGAAGAATAACAAAAACATCCATATCATCATGTTCCTGACATGACATGTACAGGACTGCCTTTGGCATGCCCATGATTCGCGTCGTCTTGTCAAACGTGTACCTGAATTTCAAGAAGTCTGTTTGGGATGTTGCATCGTACGACAAGGCGAGGCTGTTTGTGGGCTTGTGGAGGGCCAACTGTTCATTGGGCTCGAGGTACGCCTTCTTGTATTCAGTATTCGGAATGGGAAAGTCCTGCTCCACGATGCCGCCTATCGAGGGCGTTTGGCCGAATTTCAACAACGCCATGCGCACGCGGGGTGTGCTCTCCCAGTTGTTGTCAAGCCCCTTCAGGTACCGATCGAAGAACTGGAGTAGCTCCTGGATGGACTCCGGACATCCCCACAGGTCATACCATTCCTGGTAGGGATGGAATCGGAGCCACTTGTCAGACGTCTTCACCTTGAGCCAACCTCGAATGGCACCCATGCCATGCATAGTATTGGACCACGTGCCGGTGATGTATGTCGGGATATCAATCTTTTCGATCTCAGCGCGCTTATCGTTCCAGTAGTCATTCGCGAGCGGGTATTTGTCGAACATGGCCCGGATGCCCTCGATCTCGCGTCCGTGTATGACATATTTCGAAATGAGTTCATCGAAAAGATCGCCACAGTAGATACCGCCACGAACAAAGGTCTCGCGGTACATGTCTGCGCAGCCTTCCCAAGGCGCAATGGCTTTCAGTGATGGAGGCTGCTGGGCGGCAATAAACCATTGGCTTTGCGCCAGGTGGGAATTGCCGGCCATCCCAATGTTTCCAGTACACCACGGCTCTTTGGCTATACATTCAATCACATCATGACCATCTTCTCCTTCCTGCGTTCCTAGCACCGCACACGAACCCTCCGAGTCAAAACTGCCCCGATTATCAACATTGACAATCGCGTATCCCTTTTCCACCCAAAAGGCGGGATCAGGCGCCTCGAACTTCTCCAACCCACTGAGTGCGTCATCGCGGAGGCCCAAGTTGTACGGAGCCATCAGATTCAACGCGTCGGAGCCGTTGAACTTCTTTCCGAAGGGACTCCAGCAAACGATCGCCGGGACCCGGCCGGTGGGAGGACGAAGAACGTCCGCATACAGGGTGACTCCGTCGCGCACTTTGTAACCGACGTCATGTTCAACGAGGATATCACACGTCAAGGGTCGCTTTCCCTCCTTCGACCACCCCTTGGGCAAGATTTCGGTACGCGGTTTGAACCCTTGGTAACCCAGCCCTATTTTGGGATGGCTCAAAGGCTTGTAGATGACTTGAACGTCGTTGAACTCCTTCATGATCTTCGATTGAACGTTACGAGGTACGAATAGTCAAAGGAAGGAATACTCCTAGGTTGATTCCGCCAATATGGAATTCAGGACTAGTATCTATCTATGCACGCGGGGAGACAGGAGACTTTTGTTGTTCAGCTTCAATACATAACATAAAGCCCGATTGGTCAACACCGGTATACGTACTATGGTCCCTGACCGGCTTATGGGTAATTTTGTGGATTCATTCTTCATGACTACCTTTATGGGCCCCCCAAATCTTGCTCCGAAGAGCGTTTGCCGAACCGAAGGCGAACCGGGTCTTGACTCCACATATTCAGCCGGCTAGAGCTCTAGCCCATCATTCCGCTTCTTCTGATTCGCAAGTCTGTTATTCCGACCGGTACGGAGTAGAATTAGTTCGGCCGCTAGTATGCGAACCGGCTTGGCTAGAATGAGATAGGATCTGCCATAGTCGGCTGCGTCCGAGATATTAGATCCCCACGGGAATGAAACTTGCCCCGTATACCCCTCGTTGTCTGCCTGTTTGCGGGGTAACTGCATATCGCATATTCGAAATTACTAATTGGTGAACTGGATAATAGAGCAGTTACGAGTAATACTTGGCTATATTCGTGATACACTGGCTCCCTCTCAGACTACAGCCCTCGCAGGCCGGAACCCCCATTGAGTTTCGGAACATGTGGGCGAACATGAACGCAACCGAAGCGTCCTGAGAAATTCCTGACGGATCTCCCTCGCCATTTGCTACGGCTAAGAGTGTAGATACCGGGAGACTTCAATCCGCTGAAGAGTACAGAGCTTCCCCAATCTTACACAGATCCACTCTCCTAGCTAGAAGTCTGAGATCTGCTTTTCATACTAGCAACCCTACAATGTCTATTGGCGTCGCTCTGCTTGGGGCTGGGATATTTGCAAAGAAGGGTGTGTATTTTATGAAAGCTCACGGCGATTCTAACGGCTGTACACCACAGAACACCTTCCCGCCATCAAATCATGTCCCTCGTTAACTTTGAAGGCCGTCTACTCGCGATCGCAGACGTCGGCCGAGAGCTTTGCCGCTACAGCCGGCGAGGATATTGAAGCCTACTTTGAGTCGCCTTCTGTGCAATCCAAATCCCTGGATGATCTGTTACAACGTCAAGATATTGTTGCCGTCATCATCTCCGTTGCGATTACTGCGGCCCCGGATCTGATCAAGAAAGCATTGGCCGCAGGAAAACATGTTCTGAGCGAGAAACCAATCGCACCCGACGTCGAGACGGCCCAGAGATTGATGGATTATCACCAGCAGCAGACGAAGGGCGGCGTCCTGTGGGGTGTGGGCGAGAATTTCCGATTCTGGGACTCTGTTCAGAAGGCTGCGAGGATCCTTACGGAGATGGGTGGAAGCCTAGTCACTTTTTCGATGACGGCCTATTCTTTCACGGACTCCAAGAACCCCTTCTATCATTCCGACTGGTGAGTCATGAGAGCTATCTTTTCCAGGCTATTGATCTAAAGTTTGATATCCAAGGCGCCAGAAGCCTACATTCCAAGGAGGTTATTTACTGGACGGCGGGGTGCATTTCGTTGCGGTGTTACGAACGTTGCTAGCTGCTCTCGGTCAAAGAGTGGACGTCGTATCCGCATACACGACGTCTTTACAAGAGGACCTGCCTCCTCTTGATACTGTTCATGCCATTTTGAGAACCAACAAGGGGCGTAGTGGCACCTACACCTCATCTGTCGGAATCCAAGCCAAGCGTACTATGGAGTTTGAGATTGTGACCGACAAAGGCTACGTCACATACCGCCCGTTCCAGATGGAGATCTTGATCAAACAAGACCAGGGAGGCAGATGGGAGGAACGATCGGAACCGGCCCCATTAATGTGGGGTGTGAAGGAAGAGATCGCTGCGTTCGCCGCAAGCATTTCTACCGGTAGGCTGGATTCCAGATTGTCGACTACGGAGGCCCTAGAGGATTTGAAGATTGTGGAAGCCATGTTGAGGTCGGGTGATGCACAAGCGCTGCCGGTAGATATCACCAAAGGCACAACTTAGCCCGGTTTCCTCATAATATTACGAGCGAAGTATGCTCTCCCTGGAATCATTCTAGATAAACATGGGCCAAGCAGCGTTACGATGTAGATGTGTCGTCGGTAAGCAACTACTGTACCCCGGGGGTCCACATTCCGAACCTATAGTCGTATATAGTATATAGTATAGTAGTTTCAAACCCTATTATATTCCTCATATCGGCCAACCATAGTCGTCCAAATGACAATTTCCCCGCCTTTTGCTGTCTCCACCTTCGGGCCAGGCCGAGCAGGATTTTTCTCCGCATTTTGCATCGCTCTTTTGCTAAGTTGACTTTTGCCTTCCTTTAACCGCTGTTAAAAAAAAAAAAAAATTAAATAAAGTAAAATAATTGCTCGGTCCGGCCGAATGCACGGTAAGTCGCACCGCAGTGTCTTCCCATGCTCGGTAACTCCTGTTTGGCACCGCTTCCCAAGCGGAAGCGCTTATCGTACGCGTGCAATTACTGCAGGGCCAAGAAGACACGGTGTGATGAGCAATTCCCCAGCTGCCGAAACTGTCAACTGGCCGGTGTCCAGTGTATTACCGTGGATAAAAGGCGACCGAATGCGCCGGTTCAGCATCGTCGCAAAGATCTGCCCGTGACGGAGCGAACCCTTGAACCAGAGGCAACAGCCCTGGTGTCTCCGGAAACGAGCCACGCACCGGAGTTCACAATCCCTTCAGCACCTTCAAGATCCCCGTCACCTGGGCCGAGAGACTCGAATGAGTGGCGCAACTGGGACACAAGACATCTCCCGGTACTCCCCACACGAGCAGGGTCCAGCATCGTACAGATCTCAACACAATGGCTCGATCTAGCTCTTTCTCGGCTTCGAATTCCACGCTCGAACTACGTCCGGATCAACTTGGAGCCCTGCCTATCCAGCCCGGAGATGTCGTACGAGTACACCGTTGCTTCCATGGAGCCGGGATTGCCGCCCATAGACGAGCTCCACAGGTTGACCGAACTCTTCTTCAAGGTTTATCATCCAATCTATCCGTTTCTCGACCGGGGAATGATACGGTTGCTCGTCAGTGAATCCTCCGACATGTCACAGCGTAGTGCAGGAAGTCGTAGGGTTAGCAAGACTTCTCGGTTGATGCTCCTTTATCTAATCACGATTTTGGGCACAATGGCAGGCCCAACAGTGTTTCAGCAGCATCTCAACACATATCTAAGTTACTGCCACACGCTCATGGGTCACCTCATCCTGCAGCCATCA
Source organism: Aspergillus sergii (assembly GCA_009193525.1). Classification (NCBI taxonomy): domain Eukaryota; kingdom Fungi; phylum Ascomycota; class Eurotiomycetes; order Eurotiales; family Aspergillaceae; genus Aspergillus; species Aspergillus sergii. Next base: position 59,004 of record ML741834.1, on the reverse strand, counting down.
ATAGAGTCGGTTCAGGCACTCCTCCTTTTCTCAATCACCCTTCGTCTCCGGGACCAACTGTCGCAGGCATGGGATGTGCTCACGCTGGCAATCTCCATGTCGCAGACCTTGAGGCTTGCCCATCTTAGCGCTAACCTACGAATTATACATGACAAGGGATCAGACAGCAACATGAATCCCATGCGCACATGGTGGGCCCTGTACGTATTCGAGAAATTTCTCGCCTTTGACTCTGGTCGGCAGTCCACCCTGGACGATCCAAGATTATCATCCGTAGGGCGACAAGACCCAACAGAGCCGATGAATAATGGAAAGACGCTGGTGCTCCAAGATTATGAGAATTTCCTAACCAGCCTGGCAAATGTATTGCGCGAAATGCAACATCGTTCCTGGCATACATGGCGGACAGAGCGTCTAGATACAACGAGCGACGCGGATGCTCGTGCGAGCAAGATTCGTACCGCGGGCGCAATCGACACCTTGCTGTGGGAATGGAGAGGAAGCCTGCCCTCTGAATATCAGTAAGCCTTTTTTTTGATGGGACCTTATTCTAGCTCCAATCTGTCTGCGGCGAGCCCTTCATTTGCCGGTGCATTCATCTAACAGCCGTGCCTTTACCAGGGTCGGGACGTCTAGCTCCTCCGATGTGCAACTTACACCCCAATGGGCTTTCCTCTCCTTCTACTATCACCAAGCGTACAGTTACCATCTTTCACTTTTGCTGAAGAGTATTCCTTCGCTGATGCTCGCTAGGATCATTGTATTGTATCGGAACACTCTTCTGCTGGATTGGAGCGAGGTGAAAAGGGAGGTCGATCGGTATGGATCTGGGGAACCGTGGCATTTACGGCTTCGCAATGGGCCCCAAATATGTCTTGAGGCCGCAAAGGGCATGACAAACTTACAAGTCATGGTGACAGAGGCCGATGAACCCAGCTTTTTGGTCCTAGGCACTTCACCACTGGCAGCGGCTTACGTCTTAGCCGTCCATATTCGTCGCCAGCCAGCCTCTATCTTGAGCCGGACGCACTTCGAGGTACGTTTGTTCGAGAAAGTCTGGGTCCACTGTGGAATAGTCTTGTTGACTAGGTTCCAATCCAGCTCATGAAGGCCGCCATGGCTATCTCGCGACAAAGATATTCATCCAGCATCGCTCAGAACTCGTTGCATAAATCACTCGATGCGTTAGAGCGCTATGTCTCTCAGCTCCTAGGCGATATGGCCCTTCAGTCTTCAGTCGAATTCAGCACGGATCTCGTGGAGAATCATCTTACCCCGATGACCATTCCGAATCCGCTCGAACCTTCACCACTCTCGTGGGGATCCTTCGACTTGCTGAGTTGGGATTGGAATGACCTCGTTCCGCAGACCTAAATGGATATTTTGCGGGGAATGGGCCTGGTACTTGGATTGGTATTAGCAGCTATTCTCAAATTTATAGATGCTCGAACCCTCAAAATTATCTTCACTGTAGTAACGGTTGCTCTCTTGCAAAGGCACTTTTCTAACGGTTGTAAAAGCTCCGAGAGGACTTATCAGCGTAGATGTAGTTGGCAGTTGCGGATCCTATAGAGCGCTTTGGAGCATGCCCCCATTGAAGTAACTTCTTGCCGTGTTATTACAGCCCAAGCCGGCATTGTTCGGTTCGGTTCGGTGGCAGGGCCCGGATTAGCTGCAGAAGGTTCCCGCCCTCGGGGGGTCCCCAGCTATCTCCTTACCCCAACTTGCCCTAATATCTACGTGCTAATGTTATACCGAGACCGGACAATCATTCCCCGAGACGTCGAGAAGAATTGTGGGAAAGTCAAATAGAATATACTATGTATAACTGGGAGAAATCCCATTGACAAGCTAGGACTTGATTCTGGAGCATTCCTCTTGAATCAAAAGTGTATTGACCATGGTACGGCTCGAAACCTTGTTGCTGCTTCATACTGTCGGCGTGCTAGCAGCAGGCTCCTCGGGGCCCTCATCATCTCTTGGGACGTTCGAGAATCCTTCCATCCAGTGCAGACCTCGTTTTCGATATTGGCTCCCGGATGCGGGAGTGGACAAGGAGACAGTTTCGACCAACATCAAAGACAGTGGGGAGCGAGGCGCGGGAGGGGTCGAATTTGTCCCATTCTATAACTACGGTGGTGAAGCTGGGGACCCGCCGCCCCAGGCCAACTGGGTCACCAATGGGTTTGGGACACCAGCCTTTCGCGACGTGTTCCGGGCTGCTCTCCAAGCACACAAAGATGCGGGCTTACTGATGGATTTCGCTCTTGGGCCGAATCAGGGCCAGGGTGTTCCGGCTTCTAGTGATGATCCTGGCTTGCAATGGGATCTGGTAAGGATGCAGGCACTAAATCTCACTAGAGAATCAAAAGACTGATTATTTGACGCCCAGGTCCCATATTCCTTTCCAGTCGGCACCAATGAAACCTTCCAGGGCCCAATTCCCGGCTGGGGAACCGGAGAACTGGTCGCTGTGGTATCGGCGCACGTTCTTTCACAGACTAATATTTCACTGCCTGAGATTGACTCGCCCTTTCTCACAGCCCAGAGTGGCTATCTCAGCTTGGTGCTTGAGCACGAGAGCCTGACCGACATTACAGACCAGCTTTCTGAGGATGGTCAGCTTTCAATACACTTTCCCACATATGGGGACGGTGTTGGCAACCGGATTTTCGCCTACTACCAGAAAAGGACTTTAAACAGGAATCTGCACTTTACGAATAATGCTACAGCAACGATCTGGGACAACGGCTCTTTCGCTGTGGATCATTACAGCTCACGCGGTGCTCAGACGGTCATTGATTTCTGGGAGAGCCATATTCTGATCGATGGCATAAAGGAGTTGCTGATGGAAGTAGGGCATTACGGTAAGTCGCCCAATCCACTGGCAAAAGAAGAACACCGGGTTGACTGTAGCATCGTATCACTAGCTTGGGAAGATAGCATGGAATTAACCTCAAACATGTCATGGACGCCAGCACTGCCTGAAAAGTTTCAACGGAAATTAGGCTATAGTCTAAAACGATACCTACCCGTTCTGAGTTTCGGAACGCTCTGGCCCAACAACAATGTTAACATTCAAAAGTACAGACCTGGCGCAGTGCAAAGCATTCTAAACACACCAGACGCCGGGGCTGGCTATATCAATGACTACCGCAGCGTCCTCGAAGATGGCTACCGGGAGTACCTCCAGACGATTACTGACTGGGCACGCAATGAGCTCCATCTTGAGTTTTCAGCACAAGTATCCTACAATCTTCCTATGGATATGGAGGTGAATATACCTGTTGTAGATGCTCCTGAATGTGAGAGCCTTCAGTTTGGCGATAGTGTCGATGCCTACCGCCAGTTTTCGGGACCAGCGTTACTTGCTGGTAAAAGTGTTATCTCAAACGAGATGGGTGCAACGATGGGTGCTTACGGTTATCCCTTTCGAAGTCTTTTGTTCTCCGTTGGTCGTGCTATTGTAGGGGGTGTGAACCAGTTGGTTCTGCACGGGCAGAGTTATACCGGAGATTACTACGAGACAACCTGGCCAGGCTACACGGCCTTCTCGTACTCAACCTCCGAACTTTATTCCAACAAGCAGCCCTCGTGGGATCACGGCTTGTCGGATGTTCTGAACTTTTTCGCCAGAGTTCAATATACCCAACGACAGGGTACCCCAAGAGTGGACGTGGCCATTTATAATAAAGTTTCAGCCACCAACGCTGCCGCATTTCCCTCTATGTATCAAGCGGACGACTTGGTCAATGAAGGTTTGTTTTTTCCGTGTCCTTTAATCTGCTGGTACTCAGGAGCTAAATCATTCCACCCAGGTTGGTCATGGGCATACCTTTCCCCGGATAACTTCGCTCTCCCAGGGGCTGCAGTGAGAAACGGTACTTTGGGTCCCGATGGACCGCGGTTCAAGGCTCTGGTCGTAGAAAGTGACAGTAATATGACACTGTCAGGGCTACACAATATCCAGGAATATGCGGCTCAAGGACTACCGATTTTACTCAGCGGAGGGTTGCCAGGCATCTTTCCTTCCGCCAATGAAAGCGAAAGCGCCGCCATTGAAGCAGGCCTAACACATTTATCAGCCTCCGCCAATGTGCATCTCGTTCGTACGGGTGGTGTTGCTGAGAAACTATCCGCCCTTGGACTTTCACCTCATATCCAAGTTCAAACCGACGGGAAGTGGTTAACAACCTGGAGAGAAGACTCCTCGAGCGGTATCGACTACGCCTTGATTTTCTGCGATTCAAATACTTCCTCCGGATATATTACAGTCACTGGCTCTGCCAGAGATAAGGTCCCCTTCTACCTTAACGCGTGGACGGGTGCTAGGTCCCCCGTGTTCACGTACAATGTGACGGATCATGCCCTGACCATGCCAGTATCGCTCCAAGGCAACCAGACAATGATCATCGCATTTTCTCCACGGGGGCTGAATGAATCCGGAGATCCAAAGACCCATGCTATCGAGACTCCTCCTTCGGTGATCGGTGCAACTTATGACCAAAGGGACGGCTGGGTTGCCCATGTCGTTAATCAGGGGTCTGACACCACGCCCGAAAGAATCCATCTATCCAGCGATAGATACATCGAGCTGGCTCAACACCAGCGAACAGCGAGTCCGTTTAATCTGACCAACTGGCAACTTGTTGCCGAGCATTGGGAAGCCCCAACGAATCTCAGCGATGCTAAGACCATTGCTCGGAAGCACAACACCACCCACGAATTGACGACACTGGTATCATGGAGCCAGATCCCTATCCTCCGAAACGCATCCGGGCTGGGGTACTATAGCACCACTTTCCAGTGGCCACCTACCACGCACGGTCGGGTTAACGGAACCGCGGATGGCGCTTACATCGTCTTCCCATCAATCCTCCATGCCATTCAGCTCTCCATCAACGGACACAGGCTCCCGCCGTTAGACTACACCGACGCCAAAGCGGATATCAGCCGGTATCTGAAAGCGGGCACAAATGAAGTCCTAGCAGTCGTTCCAACCACAATGTGGAATTATATTCGAAGTATACTGACAGACATACGTGACCAAGGCCATCTCCCAGGCCTACTTGCCGAAGGATTGCCCGTGCCAGGTATTTCGGAAAACGGCCTGGTGGAAGAAGTTAGTGTTATTCCTTATTCGAAATTGTTGATCCGTTAATCTTCTTACCTGGAACCTTGTACTTGGAGTGGAAAGCTCGGTCTGCCAAACGGCTATATCAAGTGCGATGCTGAGCGCGAATTGAGTGGGATACTTTGTATGATATATGGAGGTTAGAGATAGGGGCATTGCTCTTAACAGGGCTTGCTGACTTTATCTCCCAATCGGGAGTTGCTTCAACTATACTATATATTTATGAAGACACGTGAGCACAGATTTAATGCCATCTTTGCAAACTGTGAGTAAGACTCGAAAGGAAACTTGCTCCAGCTCTTCGCATGATCGGTAACTCCACGATTCATTTATGAAATGGCTTGTAGACTAATAATATGTTCCGTAACACCTGGCCCCTTACGTGGTTGATTTGGGATGAGCCACCGCCGGTGTTCTGTGAGAGCGTATATAACATCAATAAGTGGTAGCTAGGGACCTAAATATAGACGCAAAACCGATCCATCAGATGATAGGCTATATCATATTATATCGAGTCGACAGAGACGGTTTCTAAAGCTCTAATACTTCTGATGCCTGGAACCACTCCAATCTTAAGAGAGGAAGTATTCATTGGAGTCCGAGTTGTGATATCGCACTCCTTGCAGCGGGGGGTGCATCCTACCCTGCTACGACTAAATAAATATATAGTCAGCTGAATAGCATAGTCTGAATTTGACCTGTAATACCTCCAAATAAAGAAAAGCCCTTGCCCGTTAAAGATTTGGCATGATCCCGACACTAAAGCTTTTGTGACATAGGGAAACGGGCGTCTAGGCTGGTCTGTCTCTATCGCGAGAGATTGTGGACCCGCCCAATCAGGCGTTCTACCTCTATGTAGACTTCCCCGGCGAGTCACGCATGGGGTAAAGCTATGTGCAGCCTTTATCCTTTCGAACCAGTTCAGTGTAATATTTCTTCACAGTATATGCTAAGAAGCACGCATACGCTAAGGCACACACCCGAGGGCTCCAACATGTCCACGGAAATCAAGCATACGCCAGCGTACCAACGTTTATCAGGAACGGGCGAGCTCAGTCGATCGTTCTTCAGCTAATTTTACGTGGTCCAGTTGATATAGCAGTCCAGGTCTACTACCTACTAATGTGAAATCCATTCGTCGATTGCGGAACTGGTGTCGCAGGTCGAGCAGGTAGTGTTAGCATCTTATTAAATAGACCTAATGCAATGAGCTCCTCCTTATTGTTATACACCAAGTACATTCAACAGTGACAACGAGAATATTGGGCAAACACAATCCATCCGACTCATTTCCCCTCCTTCAGGACCACATCAATAACCCCCTTGCCCAAAACAGACCTGTGCCAGGTGGCAATCATGTCTTCAATCACGTTCTTCGAGGACAGTTCTCCGCATATTGATCCATTCCCTGGGCAACGATAGTCTTGGTCTCCGGTGATTCTTGAAACTTGACGACATCGCTGCACGATGTCGTTCCAGCTAGTCCCAAGAAGAAGGGGGCTTTCTTCAGCATTAGTCCCGGGAGCTGTGATTTGATCTGTTTCACACATTCCTTGGATAAGTGAGCACAGATGTCGAATGGTGGATCATCTCTTGTTGCCAGGTCGGCATCGCGTGTTTCGGACTTGCACTTTTCTGCGGCTGTCGACAACATGGATGCCCCCATCTCAACAAGAACATCCGCGTCGGTGGTGTAACTGTCACTCCTTCCAAGATGGTCTCGCATCATACGTTCCACATATGGACGGTGGATTTGTTCTTTAATGCCATCTTCATAATCTTGTACGGTGAAGGAGCATCCCTTATCGCAAATGCGTGTCTGAAGTTCGTTCAGGAACGCATCAGAATTTCGCATGGTAAGTTGGTAAGCTTTGCTGCAGGTTGAATCCCCTAACATGGTGGCTGCAGCATAGCCGATGAAGCCAAATTGCAAAAGGCGCATGGTGGAATGGGTAATAATAGAAGTGCACTGCCTGGGTGGTCTGAATGGAAATTGACGGTTCTAAGATGGTGTAGTGTAAGTGATCCTAGAAGAAATGTGGCCCTTTCTCTCTGCAAGATCACCGACTTTAAGTACATTTGGAGAATCCCAGGGGCATGTTTTCGAGATGAAGGCAGCATTCCAGTGATACAAAGGCGAAATCAATGATCTGCATAATCTAACTTCTTAAGGCATCGCAGTGGGGAATCATTTCCCATTCAGCTCGCGAAGTTTTGACGAGTTAGATTGGGGGCTTTGGAGTGTGGAGCGTTCGCAGAAGTGTAAAGTGAACTACTGTATTATTAGTACCTGCAAGGGCTAGGTTCAATAATCTCATTTCAATGCTTCTTGGAATGAACTAGGTCATATGGCCATATACTCGCAGACTTCTGGCCTTCATCCGATTGTCCGTCACTGGACATTGGATAAATCGAGCATGTTTCCGGGTCACTCTTTCCCAACATAGTAGCACCAAAGGATTTAATTCATACCTACCTTTCCTCATGATTTTCATGTTATGCCTTTTTATATGCCTTGCATTCGCGTGGTGGTGCTTGACCACTGGTCAGCCTCGACTACCTCCCGGACCGCGCCAGTTACCACTCATCGGGAACCTTCACCAGATTTCTAGAAGAAGGCCGTGGGGTACAATAAAACAATGGCATAAAACGTACGGTCCTGTGGTGAGTGCCAGATTTGGTCAGAGGACTTTCATCCTGCTCGGTACCCACAAAGCAGCAAAAGACCTCCTCCACAATAGAAGTCGAAATTACGCTACACGGCCTCAGTCCATTGTATTTGGTGAAAGCATGACGAAGGGGTATCTGACGGCATTTCTACCATACGGAAACACCTTTAAGACACATCGCTCTCTTTATAAATCACTTTTCAATGCACGACAGTCGCAGAAGTATCAACCTTTTCACAGTTTTGAAAGCAAAAGGCTGCTTTTCGAACTACTCTCCACAGATGACTTTTTCAAATGCTTTGATTCGTACTCGTACCAGCTGTTTTTTCGATTGGTGTATGGAAAAGATGCAGCGAGACTAGACAATGGGCGTGAGGTTAAGCTGCTGAAAGAGATTTCAGACGGGCTAATGGATGGCTTCACCCGAGAGATTAATGGCATCATCGAAAGCTTCCCAATATTGCACCGTCTACCACCTTGGCTGGCAAGATGGAAAGACGAAGGAAGCGAGTATTTCGAGCGCGGCCTGGAGTTCTGTGAACGAAACCTAGCCGAATCACTCGGCTCGGACTCATGGAATTTGGCAAAGGAGACATTCCTTCATGGGAAAGCACAGGGATTGTCAGACAGAGAGCTTGCTTACTTTCTAGCACACATCCACACAGTCTCGAGCCATACTACCGACAAAGTTCTGCAGGTTTTTGTCATGGCTTGTGTCCTCTATCCTGCAGCTGTATCAACTGCCCAGCAGGAGCTAGACCAGGTCACTGGGTCGAATCGATTACCAGATTTTCGAGATCGGTCAAACCTGCCTTATGTTAATGCATTCATTCATGAAGTCCTCCGGTGGCGACCAGTCACCCCCGGGGGTGGCCCTCATGCAGCAATTGAGCAGGACAGCTATATGGGCTATGATATCCCCAAAGGCACGATAGTAGTCGCAACGAACTGGGCTTTGGACCTCAATGAAGACACCCATGAGGATCCCTTTGTCTTCCGTCCTGAGCGATGGATTCAAAACCGCGAGTTGCCCCTGGCTGCATTCGGGTTTGGTGCCAGGGCCTGCAAAGGGCAGGTATTTGCTTTGGATGCATTATTCATTATCATTTCTCGTATACTCTGGGCCTACAACATCTCTGCGACTTTCACAAATGGGAGGAAAGATTACGTGGATCCATGGAGTTTCACCCACGGTCTCACGTCCGGACCTACACCTTTTGGAGCTTCTCTAAAAGCTCGCACACCGAAACATCAACTCGTCGTTGAAAACGAGTGGAAGTACACGGCCGACCTGGGATGAAATATAGAACAGTATGAGTTTGGATAAAAGCAGAGGCATAATTATTGTATTATGGACTGTAGGAATCGCCAGAGAGGGTCTTGACTCGCTGCAGCTGGAATAGCGTCTTGTTGTGTACAATCAATGGTAATTGCTATCAAGATAGTACGTGTTGGTGGAGAACTGGTATCTTTCAGTAGTGGCTGGAATTCTGGAACTTGGATATGGTATTTCAGCAGGTTCCTGGCTTGGATAGAATCGGCCAATCATTACCCCCTGTTGCCAAGGTTCTCATTTCTTCATACCAATACTAGAAGAACTAGTAGACCGTAAGTGGGGTACGAAGAATGCGTCGATGGTTGACTAAAATGATACATAATATTACATCGCGCGATGCGGAATCACGTTCCATATTTGCCATGCGAATGTGGGAGAGCCATCTCATTCCCCTCTTTTCTCTAGAAAGGCAGGTAGGTACGGGAAAGATGTCGTTGCTGAGAAGGTCATTAAATCAGCACTCGAATAGCTTCAAGATGACAAGGGAATCGTCGGTGTGATGCAGTGCCTAAGGCATTCAATGTGCTGTCTTACAGGAGCACCTCAACGATTTGAGGAACAGATCCCCACATTCATTATGAGTGATGTATCATCCTTGGTAGCTTCAGCTGATCAAGATCCCGCCACGCCAATAACAACCCACATATCACTCGATGAAGCTAGGCAACGGAATCACGTATGCAGGATGCCGATCATCCGTGAAGATTTAACATCCCTCTCATAACAATTCATCGACTGGATCAATTCCCATTGACCCAAGCCCTCTCTTTACCATGAATCTCCAAAATTACCTTTTCTCACTCCTGATTTCATCTATCCCAACCTCTATCACAGCACAAAGGTCTATCCTTCACCCTGATCTAAATCCTTCCTCACTAACGCTGACAACTACCACAGCAACCCCGATATCACAGCATCCTGCGCCTACCCAGCCCCAAACACCTGCACGTTCTACCCAAGCTGCCTCGAAAGGGTCTACCACTGCGGAGACTCCGGCTATCCCCTCGCCTTTGGCAACAAATACTGCACCAAGACCCTTGAATACCGGTCCCTTCTCTCTCCCGCCGGCCAGTCATGGAGCACGAATGCCATGCTCTGTCTCCAGGAACAGCTTGTGCCTCTCTTGCCTGAGTCAGCTAATCAAGAAAAGGACTGTCACCAACTGGAGAGATATGCCATGGCCACGCATGCCAACTGCTTCGTGCAGAGTGGGGTCTGTTCACTTGGTTTGAAAGATTGGGAGGTGATTGTCGAGATCATTTGGCCTGCATTGCTTTCGGAATGGAGGACTTGGGTTAGTGCGGTGGAAACGGCGGAGGAGTGTATTGGTTTTACAAAGTGGCTGGCACTTTGGCATTTGTCATAGCGTACGAGCGAATGAAGTACTCCTATCTTACAGCATTATGGATTAATTGAAAGGACACTGGTGATCGGTTTGAATAGTCGGTAGGTATGTAATGTGATACTGATGCTGTTGATGACGGCACTGACGGAGATGGCGACCTGGGTAACGGCCAGAGGGACAGTTGCAGCTAGCCACACTGGATAAAAAGGGATATTTGCTGCCTTGTGGCATATCAGCAGCGCACTAAGACCCATCTGCCATCGGAATGTGACATGTGCAACATAAGCTACAAAATAAGGGAGTGAGACGGCAGGGTGGTTCATCAAGGCTGACAGTCCAGTCCCTTAGGGGATAGCAGTGGAGACAGCGATCTCCCCTTGGAAAGAGTGCATATCTGTCTACCTATCTAATTCATAACCTAGTGGCCCCTTGCATGGAACTATGTACTTCGAAGGGATGTAGTGGATACCAAATTGCCTTCCCTCTTTCAATAGTTATATGTCGATCACGATTGCCAAGGTTTGACACCGAACATGCCGATTGCCAATATTCGCAAATCAACCTCTAAAGACGCGCTAGAACAGTCCAACGGTGCTTATGTACGGAGTAGTCGAATATGTATTAGTTCTGGTTGCTCCAGAGTTCCTGGTAATGAATTCTGGTCCCTCGATTATATACATGCGAGATCTCAACCCACGTCACTGTTATATCGGCAAACATATCCCGATAATTTGAAAGAGTATGCAACGGCCAATGGTCCTTCTGCTCCATCTCTCGGTTCTCCTCTCACTGGTTTATGCCACAAAGGCGATCTCTCGTCCTCGCCTCTACACGCCTCTCGCATCAATCAACCAAACGACATGGGCGGCCTTGAACGAAAGTGTTTCCGGTCGTCTGGGCAATGCTCTACCGATGATGGCCCCGTGCTACAGGAATGTCAATGGTGACACACAGGTCCCCGATTTGCAGCGGTGCAGTGTCACGATGGGGAAGCGGTTCGACCCAGGGTTTGTTTCTGATCAAATCGGTGGATATCTCAATGTACATCCCCTTCCCCTCCACCGGAGTCCCTGGCCCTAACAAATATAAAGGAAAACTGGGGTGCATGCCAAGCGACTGGAGAGACGTGCTCGGTCCCTGGTCTCGTGGGGCTGGATCTAATTACACCGATCATCGAACGATGTGATCAGGGTAGCGTGCCCTCGATGTACGTGGAAATGGCAAGCGTGGAAGACGTTCAAGCAACCTTTAGGTTTGCCCGGGAGAATAATATCCGCCTTGTCATCAAGAATACAGGACATGACTTCAAAGGACGCAGTTCTGCGCCGGACTCATTAGCTCTCTGGTTCGATCATCCCTCTCTGTCTATGTTCTGCTTCTTACTCCTTGAGGCTGTTGACTAAGGGGCCATAGGACACATAATTACCGACCACCCATTCGACTGCAGAAGATGTTTACTCCGGACCTGTGTGACGGCCCCGTCGGCGACGTGATAACTTTTGGCGCAGGTCAGCAGTTTCAGGGGATATATGAGTTCGCGCATGAGAATGGATATCGCGTGGTGGGTGGATCAAGCGCAACAGTTGGGGCCGCCGGCGGGTGGATCACCGGAGGGGGGCATAGCATACTTTCGAACGAGCTAGGCAGGTACTCTAGTTTTGATTTCCCTCCATAGAACTGAGCTAGGCTAATTTGGAATAGGCCTCGGGGTCGATAACGTCCAACAGCTCAAAGTCGTCCTCCCCAATGGTACTTACATCACCACCAATCGCTGCCACAATACCGATCTCTTTTTCGCCCTTCGTGGCGGTGGCGGAGGTACCTTTGGTGTCATTACCGAAATGAGCGTACTGGCGCATCCCGATAAACCCATGGAACTGGTGGAAATGGGACTCGGCAGTCTCTCGCTAACCAGTGCCTCAGACCTTATCTCGATTCTCGTCGCCAACGCAGAGAAGTGGGCCTCCGAGGGCTGGGGAGGATACATCATCCCTGGCCTTGCTGGGAATGGAATTAGTTCCTTGATCATGGTAACATCAATGCTGGATCATTCCACGGCGGTGTCAAGCATGCAGCCCGTGAGAGACTTTGTGAATCAACTAGGCACAGTTGGCATAGCCAAGGTGACAACTATCCCAAGCTATTCGGACGTGTTGAATACCGTGCTTCCGGTCGCGGATGGATTTTTCTCGTCCTTTAGGGGTGGCCATGCCGTGTCGTCGCGGATAGTGCCTCGGAGTGCGTTCCTCGACCGGGAGAATCAGACGCAACTCGCCTCGCTCTTGGCGGGCATACTATCTGCGGGGCAAGAACTCAACCCAGCCTCCCTCTCGCCCTTAATGATCTGCGTCACTGCGCCCTCGACGTACTCGCAGTCATTACCGGAGACAGATCGTCCCGGTGGACCTGGTGCTGCGTCCGTGACTCCCGCATGGAGGGATGGATTGTGGCACGTTCTGCACTTGCAGGAGTTTGGAGTCTTGGGGAGAGATCCCACGGTGTTCCAAACCCGCTGGCAGCAGGTACATGAGACGATGAACCCGTTGCGGAGATTCACCCCGGGCTCTGGGGCGTATCAAAACGAGGCGGATTTGTTTGAGCCGGATCCCGTGGGGTCTTTCTGGGGGAGGGAAAACTACAATCGGCTGTTGTCCATTAAGCAGATGGTTGACCCGGACGATTTGTTGACGGTGCATCATGGTGTAGGTTCGGACAAGTTGGATGGGAGGTATATTTGCTATCCGGAGCTGGATTCGTAGCTATAACTGAAATTTCAGCATCGATCAGGAAATCTTTTCAATCGCCATGCGACAGGAGAGCGATGAGGTGAAATAATGGGGCATTCATTGCCCGACGCAGTGCCTTCTGTGCTGATGCTAGATGGTTTCCATGGTTTTATATTCGTTCCCATCAGGGATCTGTTGGAAGTGACGGTGCATAGCGGCCGGTAAGAGCTCAGGTTTTGGTTCCCTATCACTGACATGGGGCATTAATAAGCTGAGCCAAGTACACCTCTTTAGCTGAAAAAACTATTCACAACATACACCTTCAGGGAGAATCATCCTTTTAATTAATACCCAGCACCCACATCAGGTCAGGGATCTCAGTATAATCCCGGGTCGTTTTTATCCAATAGTACTATATTATATGCTTCTCTTCCTCACCAGCTATCTCTATATTACTATCGAGAGCTTTAAAAAGAAATTTCTCTCTATTCTACTTATACCATCCGCCCTTATATACCAAGCCGGATAGTATGGTCGTATGTACTAGGTATTTAATTGTAGAAAAATTTATTATGCACATACAGGTGTCAGCGGTACTCTGGTATATCCCAGATCCTGTGTCTATTGAATCAGTGTGGCTTACTAGAGTCATATAACAGGTCCTCAAACAAGGCATGCCCTCAGTCAAATAAATCCGGGCAACTACGTTCTCGTGCTCATTCCTTTAGTAACGTATAGACCTGAAGTCAGGCCAACGAAGTTACACCGTCAACAATCCAACGAGACTTCGGAGTGGTATGTTTGCCACTTCTCCCAAACTATTGAAATGGATTCATGAGTTTATGCAGAACTGGAAAGACGGGTCTTGATGTGTCTATCTCAGAATCAAAATCTCAAGCGGATCCGTTAAACTAGAGCCCTGTCACAGTTTTAGGGAGGGCACGCTAACTAACAGGGTAAAATGACCACAATGTCCAATTCCGACATGGGTAGCCGCTATATAGGATTCTTACCCTGCATAGCTCTTGGGAGGCCTTATAAAGTCCGATCCTCACACAGTTGATGGGTTTCATCACTCTCCTTCTCAAGAGTAGAAAGCCCAACAAAAGTTGTTGAGAAGGATATACCGTTTGCAGTACTATGGTGTTCAGGCTCAGTGGCATTGACACTGGATGGATAGGCTCCGTCTCTCCAATTAGAAAGGTGGCTGGTGTCGGTCAACAGAGATCGATATCCCGGGCATACCGGCATGCAAGTGTGAATATTTTGCGTAGATCGAGTACAATTAAGTTGTAGGTTAGACATCGAAACACAGACGCACAAACACACACAAAAAATAAAAAAGAAAAAAGAAAGAAAAAGGAAAAAGGAAAGCAGACCAGATACCCTAGCCACCTAGATAGTTCCAACTGGATATAGCCAACTATCAATCTTTAAGAGCTGCCCGAGCTGCCTGCAGCCCAGTTCCAGTAAGGTTTGCTGCCATCATAACGCCCACGGGGATCAACTTGTCGGGAATGTCGTACACATTGACCGCCATTGCATACGAAACTGTGGCAACATGCGATGCTATATTAGTCACCTCGCCGACAATAGCTGCCGAGCGCTCCTCGCCAGCCGGCTTCTCCCCCAATTCCGAAAGGTGCCAACCTGTAACGGCGAGCGCTGGGAAAATCAACATTGACTTTATAATTGCACCTGTGGCTCGTCCGTCGTCCAGTGCCATTCCCCTAATTCTGCTGTGAGAGGCCGCAAAATTTTGGACAAACCCGCTACACACTATGCTGGTCACTATCACAGCTAGCGATGTACTACTGGATAACATGCTGACAGCCAAGTTCTCAACCGGATACCGAGGTGCGAGAAGCGCGGCCCCTGCCTGTGAGCCAGCGATGCAGATACTCAGCCCGGCTGCATATATACCTGCTGGGTTCTCGGGGCGAGAATCCAGGGCTTCAATATCGCTCACAAAAGTGGCCGCGAATAGTAAAACGCTCGACACACCATGGCCGACGCTATGGACAATCTTCTGCCAATGGTTTAATGATTCGGTGGGTTCTTTGTCCCCAGGTTGATCAGATCTCGATTTAATTGCTGGTTGCTTATTGAAGACAGCTTCCAACTCGCTCCAAGAGCTGGCAGAGGTCATGGCGTCGACATCGCTGGTATCCGGGAATGGAGCCTCGTCGTTGATGATCTTGTACACGACAGTGCATCCAACCGCACCAATCCAGCAAAAGAGTTCCAAAAGGGAAATGTCGGAAATACCAATCTCATTGAGGATGTCAGAGATGACCGGAATATGCAGCTTGACATCTAGGAGGTCGAGTGCCGACTCAGCGAGAACAGACAAAACCCGGAATAAGGCCTCCACAACCACCTTGGCTGATGACACAAGAGCCGATACCAGAATAGCTGCAATCTTCTTGATAATGTCTCCCACATTTAAGCTCTTGAAGCCGGCTGCCAACTCCTGAAGGTCTTCGTAAAATGTGGACAAGACCTCCCCTTCTTCGGAAATGGCATCCAGAAGAACCTTTATCAGCTCATCTGCTTCGGAGTGACTTGTCATGTCTGGCAGAGCGCTCTTCACCTGAATATTTTCCCACTGATTCCGGAAGTGATTCGCAAATAGGATTGAGGAAGGGGTATGTCCACTGGTAGGATTTTGGCCGCTGCTATCCGGTGGTAAATTGGCAATATCACCGAGGGAGGACCAATCTGTGATTCCACCCCATTCTCTAATTTTCTCCCCAACATCGTCAATATGCTTTCCAAAAGCGACACGAGCCGTATCAATTTGATCCACCTGGTGTTTGAGATATAGCTTCACAATGTTGTGTAACACCTGTTCCGTCCGCTTGATATCGTTCCATTGAAAGAGAAACTGCATGAAGTGAACAATAGCTTCCACGGTTGTTTTGATAGCATTGAACACCAAGACAACGGTCCCCACGACAGCATCGACAGCATCAAGCATGGCATGGTAGACCTTTCCTCCAATCCGGACAACAAACTTCCAGGCACCGGTAATGGCATCCTTTACTACTTCAACCAACTTCTCAATCTTCTTTTTAGCCCATCTGAAGAGGTCTCCAGCCGCCGACCAAAAGTTCCAGGTGTTGTCCGGACCTTTTTCGCCACGGCCCCTCCGCACGACGCGTGGTGCCTCCTCTCTGTAAAAGAGCTTGGATGTCCTGGTTGGCGGTTCCACGTCGTCGTATGCTTCCTTCAATTTACGCATACTGTCGGCTACGCTCTCAACATCCTCTTGCGCAGTTTGAGGGTCAATAAGAGGCTCTTCATCTTCATCAATCACGCCTCCTGCCACAACCTTTGCAGGGTAGGTTGCTTTGCGAATTGAATCTGCACTGTCAAGATCCGAGACTCTGCCAAAGCTTTTATCCATCGGGTTGATAACAGTAGTTTTGCTATCTCGAGGAAGACACACGCTCAGGATTGAGCCACACACATCGTCGGTTGCCTCGACCACTGTGACGAGGCCAGATGAGTCCGTGGGGACCCGAGTTTCCTTCCCTCCTAGTACGTAGTACTGGCCGTTAACATAGGCAGGCGTGCGGGAGTCCGCCCAGAGAGAGAGCATGGTATCGGGGACCGGTTGGTCGTTAGCATCCAGCAGAGCAATGGTAGTCGAATACGATAAGAAGCCTTTTGCTGGCTCTGGCTGAGGCTTTGGTGCTGGCTCCATCTGAATGGACTGGGCCTTCCAGACTTTTGCTTTGGTGTTTGTTGCTTGTGTTATCGAGGCTAATTTGTCTTCACTGTACGCAAAGATGGTGTTACCTCCGTCGACTCGGTTGACGTAAGGAGAGATGCGCACAACATCGGAAAGCAGGGGCACCGGGTAGCTCCATGAGGCCGAGTCTGTCACCTCATCCACATAGCACGAAACGTAATAGACCTCTTTAGCGGCATTCCTTCCCCAGAGCGTCACCACACCGTCAAACTCCATGGCGTAAAGGCTATCAGTGCCTGAAAAGATTTCTTCTTCGAGGATAACATCCCCAACGGCGCCGTTGGTCTGCTTGTCCGCTGGGTAGCGATAAAGCGTTGACCCGGCAATCACGTACAGATCCGTGGCTGCATATAGAGCGCTTGAGGTATCTGTGTATCGAACGGTGGCGATTGCTGTAGGTAAATCCCTATCAGGTAATTTGAGTCTGGTGACTGTAGGAGACCCTTCGCCGTAAACATTGATTATAGGCTCATATATGAGCTGAGACTCTCCACTAATATTTCCTGCTGTATAGACACCGTCAACGTGCTCATTGTGCTTGCGACCGACAACGCTGTGATAGGCACCAGGGTCGAGGTCGATAGCGAGATCATGTTTCACCCAGGCCTTACCTGTCGACCTACTCGGGTCAACGTGATAGCGAACAACTTGATGACCGCTGGCATCATTGTTGATGTCAACCATGAGATACTGAACGTTATCGAAGGTCTCGGAGAACATGATATTTGCTATCCTGAGGTCCTTCCCATGGTCTGAGTCGCCGTCAAATGGAACCGGCGTCCACGTCGGCCACTTCACCCAGGACACATCACTACTGCTGTTTCCAAGTGAGATGTAGAGGCTGTCCACCCCTCCTGTATCCACTCCCATAGCCATGCCAATTGAGCCATCAAGAGGGCTCTGTCCCACGCTGAATTTTCGCACCTTAGCATCGTCCTCCGGCGCGAAATGTCTCCTCAACATCAATGATGAGAGATCGTGTCTTTTCCATCCTGTAGTCGTCTCTCCACTGCATTCTTGCCATGCATAAAGGGTGCTAGTTGAGCCGATGGCGAAGACCAAGGCATGACCGTTCTCATTATCGGTCTGCAGGGCCTCGAAATGACCAGGCGGCGGCAATTGAACTTCGGTATGGAGATAGTTCTCCATCAACTCAGACGAATGGGTAATCCTGAGGCCAGTAGTATCTTCCAGGGCGCTTTTCCCATTTGATCCCGTTGGGGCAAGGTACCTCAAATCACATACCAGATCTTGGTAATCGGAAAATCGCGCATTCGTAAACATGAAGACCTTGGACCCCGGAAAGACGAAGCTCTGAAGCTGATTGAATGGTCTGTCCTCTAAGGAATCATTCACAATCATGTCCGCAAACTCACGCATTTGACCGACAGCGTGACCGAGTTTATATTGGTAAAATGCGCCCGCGTCGAGTTCGTCCCACTTAAGTATTTTTGGGTCGTTGCTAGAAAACCGTAAGGTCCCACCTGCATCCACCGTGAGAGTGTAGTTGTATGTCACCTCAATTGTCAAGCTGCCAGAGTGTGACATAAAGCCTCGAATCCCCTTCAATTTGAATTCGATTCTGTGCTTAACTGTTATGAAACTTTGTTCTATCAAAAGAGAGCAGATATATTCTTCAGAGGCCTCCCATCCTTCAATGAGAAAGTCCCAGGTGTCTCGAACCTCTTTCACCTCAAACTCATATTTCATTTCCAACGGTGTGTCTCCGGTTGGATTCATTTGGATGTCTGGATTTTGGCCCGGGTCGAATGTCGCACCCAGAAATTTTGGGGGTTCAGAACGAGTCCACGCTGCAGAGAATTCACAACAAAATTCAGGAATCGGCTTGAGAAGTTGTTCGGCGAAGATGTTGCTCAGGTTTGTTCGATTGATTGCAAGTGCGCCGTGGACGCCGTCTTCGATTTGATCCTCGGTGACCCAGTTCCAGTCAAAGGCGTATGCGGCTGGCAGTGAGCGATCATTTGTCATACAGACATTGTCGAGGGTGCTGGCGGCAGGATTGTTGTGAGAAGTGACTTGTCTTTCGTAGGCTGTCATCACCAACTGGGAAGGGTCGTCTTCTTCTGCGACCGCCGTGATCCCCAACAAGGGAAGACCATCCCGTCTGGTTTGGCCGACGTAGTAATTCTTGAAGTACTGGTCGAGGGCTCTGTAAGCAGTTGACTCTGGCGGAATGCCTTTGATGTCGGGGATTCGTTGCACCACCGTGCTGTCCAGGTCAAACATGAGTTGCTGCAGGCTGAAGGCTGTGCCCGACAGGTTCTCCAGAGCGCGTAATATCGCTGCCTTTTCCTCTGGATGGGTGTCAAAATAGAAAGTATCGAGGTTGTTGGGCAAATCCTCTCGAAGGAGGTTGACACTGGTTTCAAAGAACCACCTCTGGCTCTTCCCATTGACCTCGTCGCTTTGTTTGAAGACATCCCAAGATCCTGGAGTCCCCCACCCACCTGGGGGGTTGTTGATGACAATGATAAACTCCTTACACATGAGGCGAAATCCAATGCTCCTCACGTTTTCACCCAGTTCGATGATATCGGGGAGTTCGTTGTACTCGCTGGGCGGACCAGGCAGACCTATCTGGAACTGAAAGCCAACCATAAATCTGACATTGAACAATGCCTGGATTCGCTCGTCATTCCAGTCAGTCCCATGTGGGATCGTGAAGGGATCCACACCACCACTGCGTTCCTTGAGCTCGTCCAGAGTGATAGTCTCCGCAATCGCTCCATTGCTATCCACAATGAAGCAAACTTCGACTGGTGGCTGACCAAATTTGTCGAAGAATTCCTTCAAGCCGGTGTTAAGGCTTTGCTGAGTGCTGGCGACGACAAAGTCGTATCCGTTCTGACGCACACTTAGGTGCGACTCTTCAGCACCAGCCATGATGGAAGAGTCGAGTATGTAAGCGGCAGAAAAAGGATTGATTGTGAACTGTGTTCTGATGAAATTCTAGCTGTGCAGAGGAAATACTCAATTGAGAACTTGCAGTCTTATATAGACTTTGCATCAATATGTACAGCGCCAATCTAACTCGCTTGCCCTCTTCAACTGATCGGAAGACACGATTTTATTTGGACAGGATACAGCCACTGCCTTCCAGATCAGTCTTCCTGCATCTCTGAGCCAACATTGAGACAATGCTGGAGTATCACTCGTCACTGCCCTTAATTGTGGCTGCCTGAGCGACTGCAGAAATCGCCGTCGCCTACCACCAGGCCTGTTGTATCTGGTACGCTTATGCTGCGACTACTGCCACTCTAAAGCAGTGACGTGACCATCTACATTCAGCTATGAAGAATGTAGAGGTATTGTGATAGAGAATACAGCGACAATCCCAAAAGTGGGCCCAAAAGTCACTGCATCCTCCAAATAGGATCAATCTTGACATGTCCTTTACAGCTGTCGGTACTTGTGTCCAGGGTGATAGTGCACATAGTACAATAGAAAAGAAAATGAAAACGAAAATGGAAAAATCAATTGGAAATTCAGGACACAGAATTTGTCAGAGCTGAAAGAACTGGAGGACATGAAGTGGAAGCTGTTAGTGCTATATGCAGTATGCAGGATGGTGAGGGGTTTGCACCCGAGTTAGGATACAACAACGGTGATCAATCATTCTGCAAGTTTGCAAAAAGCCCACCACAGAAGGAAACATAGGGGAATTACTGAGTCGCCCTTCGGCTATAGTCCAGAGCTCTTTTGATTTGGTCTGGCCAATCTGGGGTTCCGACCTTCATTTTCCGAATACACTGGGTTTAACCAGAACGGCCACCCAAATCTATGCACGCTTCCATTGACAAATACCAACCCTATCATGTAGAGCAAATGGGCTCCACCGTTACAGCGCTTCTGTTCATGCTAATGTAAATGCAGAATTGTTCGGCCAGACTCTCAACTGACTTTGTAGACGACTGACAGCGTAGCTCTGCAGATAAATATGCACTCAAACAACCCACATAAGACGGGGCAAGAAGGAGGACTGGGTAGGATTACTGCGACGATTCCTCATACTTTCCATTGCGCTATTTCTGAAAGCAAGGCGTCCACTTACATACTTTGATTTATTTATTTATTTTTTTTTTTGGTTTTTGAGTCATATCATATGCATGTAGCAAAAGTCTGAGACATCCAAACATGATGCGTTCCGGCACCTCCGAGACAAGGCCAGTGACAAGATTCCTGCAAAGGCTGCAGTAGCGGTGTAGGTAAGGCCAGAATCATCGGGTTTGGTGTTGGAAGGGCAGACGACAGAAGAATAACGGATATACAATTGTTGCCACATGCTCTTACACTTGGGTCAGGGGTATGTTCTACCTCCCTCTCCTAATACACAACCGTTGGGAAAATGCAGGTTCAACTCTTACCTCCAGCACTGCGTGGATGTGAAGCAATATCCTCCAAGCGGTGCTTACGAGCGGAGAGCTGAGGAGGACAGAGACTACGAGTTGCGTTTTCGCCGATTGTGATAGTGTCCTCATGAGTTCTAGGCTAATTCGAGCAGGAGCTTGGTGCCGTCAGACTCACTGGCCTGGGCGGCGAGGCTAGGTTCAAATACCTCAATTAGAGAACGGTAAGAGACAGTGCCGAATGGATATGATTCTAGTGTTAACTTGTAAGATGTATAGTTTGAGAAACTTACCTGGACTCTTCTTGTTCAAGTTGAGTCGGCGCGGCAGGGGAGGCCTGTAATATGGAAAATATGTTCGAATGCGTTGGTCATGTCAAGCGCACACGCATGGCTGTGGTCGCCAAACCCTTACTCTGGAGGTAATGACTGGATGACGTCCTATAAATCGACGAAACGTGGGGAATTACCCTGGTCGGGACAGCCGAGGATATTATACTTACTATGGGTCTACTAAACATGGATCTACTAGATGGACCCACCGTACCAGAGATTCGATAGAGTGAGTATAAGGCTATAAGCATGCATTGACTATCCCTACCACTGTGAGCTACATCAGTTGCCGTGGGGAGACGCATGGACCCTATTATTCGACAGGTCAATCTGGACCCTCCTGATTCCCAACTGTTATGCACCATGTCAATCACCGTACCCACATCGTGTCACATCGCGTCTTTCAGAGACGATGCTTAAATGCAACATATGCGGTTGTCAGGGCAGGCATGGGCGTTGTTCCATACCTATTCTGGGGGTGGCGGTGATCTTAGTATGGATAATGTTGACTGTTCTTAGGTTCTAGGGCTTCAACCGAACAGCCCACGTTTATTGGCATGCCGACTACCGGCCTATCTGGTGCCCTTCGCAACGGAGGTTCAGGGAGGATTACCTATATGTCTATACAACCAATTTTGCATTTTTGAATAGATCGGATTTACCTTTGGTCATTCTCTGGAAACATAATATGAAGTTTCGTTGACTGTTGACCATGCTCTTATTTACAGTAGCTTTTCTTGAAGATATTGATATTCCCTATTTACTTACCTAGATGGCTGGTGCGTTATATACTCGTAATATACTCCTTCATGCTTGCATGTGCTCAATCATCTTCTTCCTAGCTTCCTCCGCCTGCTCCTGTATATCCAGATCCCACAGCCAGCGAAGGCGTTGGTTCCACGTCTCCTTGAGTTTCTCTTCATCATCGCCTACACCATCCAAGCACAAACAGAGGAGGTACGCATTTTCCTTGCTACTAGTAACAACCCTCTGGCTTCGTGGTCGTCGAACTTCATCATACGCCTTGAACGCAGCTACAGCATCCTCTGGCTTAGTAACACGTGCATCTCCGAGGAGCTCAGCAAGAACATGGGCATCTTCAATAGCCTGTCCGGCACCAGCGCCCTGATGTGGTGTAGAGGCATGTGCGGCGTCTCCAAGGATGGCAACCTTGGACCGGGAGTACGTCGAGATATGCGGATGCTCAAAAATCGCCCATTGAGAGGGATCGGGCATGCGCTAGGCGAACCATGTCAGTTGGTGTCTTGGTCAGCAAGAATTAGGACCTGTTTCCATACCTCAATGAGGGCATTCACATATCTGCCCATATTACTAGCATCTTGTCGCATCTCTTCCCTCTTGGCTGGCCGAACCCAGGTGTCACAATCCCATTTCTCGCTCAGGATATAAAGGCCGAAATTTACTTTCTTGGCCCGCATGATCGGATATGAGATACCGTAGGCCCCGTTGCCGACATACATGGTGGACACCCTCGCACGTTGCTCGCCGACGGCCTCCACCATCTCGTCCATGTCCAGCACAGCGCGATACCCGTACATTCCACTGTACTGGGGCTGTTTCTCCTTTGACTCTTCTGGCAGCATCGACTCCTTCACTTTGGATTTTATACCATCACACCCAACAACAACATCAGCGATGGCTATCGTGCCATCATCAAATCGTAAGGACACACCCTCAGCTGTTTCTTCGAGGCTGTCAAGCCGTTTCCCGAATTGCACAATCTCGGGAGGAATCAGATTCACCAAGGCATCGAGAAAGTCCGCTCGGCGCAAGGTTGTCTGCCCCGACGGAAGCGCCTTCAGGTTCATCAGCGTCTCACCCTCACGGTCGCCGCTGGCCCACACGATCTCAAACCATGTTTGGCGGAAGTGCTCGAAGCCAGGGCTATCTGCGTGAGTGGTGACGAGCGAGTCATAGATTTCTCGAATTTGCGGGTCAATGAGGGGCATAGCACGGTGAGCGGCAGGGCCAATCGACAAGCCAAGCCCGATCTCAGCGAAGGCGGACGCCGCTTCGTAGATCTGGACGGGCACTTTGCGTCGTAGGAGACCGGCGGCAAGCACCAGGCCGCCAATCCCACCGCCGACAATAGTGACGGTGAAATCCTTGGTTGATTCCACGCTGCCCATTTTTGACTTGAGGTCAAAAATATTCCAAATTCTTTTACTTTTTTCCTTTTCTTTTTCGCGATCCAGTTCAGGAAATGATCATTAAGCTTTGTCTGAGACTATCACACAGGGAATGTGCGTCGAGATCAAGGTGTTCCTGCAGGCTAAGATACTGAAAAGGGCTATGTGGAGCGTGGGTCAGTCACAGTCACAACTTAATAAACGTACGCAGGCCCAGGACGTGGCATGATTTGAGCCATCGTTCGTAGCGATCATTTACCTTAGTAATTCCAATCAAAATACGCTCAGCCAGCCTTGCGTTTGCAATAAGAAAGCGGAGATATCCGAAAGAGCCGGGAGGCGGGTGGTTGGTCCAGACTTAATATGTGCGTTATTAATATGAACAGGGATCTGGGAGAGGAACTCCACGAGGGGCACAGCGATTCGCATGTTTGAAATAAGAGCGTCGTATCGGTCGATGCGCCATGACAGGGATCGGGTGGAGGTCAAAGTTCGACGGCGTCCCGGGCCGTGTGGGGTCGAAGAAACAAAAGGACGAGATCCAACGCTTGAGTGTGAACCGGTTCAGCTGAATTGGGATTTGTGTATGTGTGACTGGGTGTGTGCCTAATCCTACGCTGCATGTAATTAATTAGAAATTATTGTCAGTGTCAGCCAACATTCTTCCGCTGGAATGCAAGGGCAAGACACGTACACGTGCAGGGGGAGCCTCGGCAAAGCTTCTTACGGGACTTCGTGGTCATTCGGCAGGGTATCCCTGTGTTGATACGAATCCTTGCCCTTGCTAGACTTTACTATTATTATCTTCTCTTCTTTCTCGTTCTTGTTTGTGCTTCTCTGTCTTGGCAATAAAAAAAATCATGGCCGTCTTCGCCCGATAAGCGCTCCCCGATTCCCCTGTGACTGTCACCACAGACCATCATACCTCATGGAGAGGTCAACAGTGCCATCTGATGGCGGCGACGTCTCTAGAGCGTCGATGGTCACTGTACCGACAATTGCCACGACTATAATCGCCCTGATCCTCACATTATTGCGACTATATGTGCGCCGGTACATGATTCGGATGTTGTCCTGGGATGACTGGTTCAATGTCTTTGCGATGGTGAATCTCGAGTTTACCTAAACGTACATACTCTATATTCTTGGCTAACCCATTGTCGCGCCAGCTGACCCAACTGGTTGTTCTGGGACTGGTTCTTGGAGCAACCTCATATGGTTTTGGACGACACGTGAAATACGTGGGCCATGACCATGCGACCTACAGCATGAAGCTCTTGCGGATATGCGAATTTTTATTGATTTTCACAACTGTCTTCCTGAAGATTTCAATTAGTCTGTTTCTAAAGAGACTTTTGTAAGTACTGAAACTGGAATATTGACCACGAGCATGCTGTGGCTAACAGTTGCTGTCCTTAGCCTCACAAGCAAGAAATGGAGGGTTTTCTTTTGGTGTTTTATCGCCTTCAACACTATTACCAGCGTACTCGATGCCGCCGTTATATTTCCTCAATGTACCCCCGTGGAACTTAACTGGGATAAGTCGGTGGAAGGACACTGTTGGTCGGCTAACGCTATCGACGCGATTGGAATCGCCCAAGGAGGTACGACGCCCACCCAATTGATCACGGTATGACCTGACACAAGATGTATAGCGATCGCCGCATCAACGGATTTTGCGTTGTCCATTCTGCCAATTGTTTTTCTATGGAACATCAAACTCCCTAAGCGAGTGAAGGTGGGCATATGCGGGATCATGGCCTTGGGGTTCGCGTGAGTTGATCATGATGGACACAAAATCCCGGGGAAATAATTGCTGATTTAAGGGCGGGAATATCAGAAGCGGCGCTTTTGCAATTGCTCGCACAGTCCTTGTTCCTAGTTTGATGACAACGGACGATCCAACTTGTGAGTATATTTCTTCTTACGTTCTGTGTCATGTTCGTATCATTGAACAGTTCATTGATGGTATTATCTAGGGGATCTTGTTGACCTATTTATGTGGGCAGTGTAAGTTGTCACTGACTAACCCATACTCCATCAGCTTGGAAAAGAATAAAGTGATGCTGACTTGTCTGCGTCGCAGACTGGAAGCGACATTTGGAATTATCGCTGCTGCCGCCCCCTCTGTCCGACCACTCCTCGGCCATAACTCCGTGACTACAAACTATTATTCTCGTGACAAATCGCATTCGCTACCACTCCGGACTACGCGCACCGGACGATCCTCGCGAATCGAATGGGGGCATACTGTATTTGATACTAGGAACGACCCAGACGAGAGAGATGACGATGGTGGGGACAGTGAATCTCAACTTCGCCTCGATGACCGGGGTATTATGAAAACCACCTCCATTGAGGTAGTTACCACGCTAGGGCATACCGTGGAGAGTGACATAGACGGGAGACCAACTTCGGAGGAGAGTACCGAAAGGAGATACGTCTAGAACGCAAAATAGATTTACGATACGATCTGAAATTGAAACATGACCACGGACCAATCTCAGGCACTCCACTTAGTATAATGATGTATTCGGAGTAAACTGGACAGGATAATTTACTCCGTTGCCTAATGAAATTCATATCGAAGCGTTCTTGGCAATTCAGGGTGGAGCATCAGGTAGTATCAGTGCTCCATCGGAACTGTATTGGCGGTCCAATAAGAAGAGCCAAGCAGTGCAAGCACTCCTCCTGATCAGTAATAAGCGTTGCTAACCCGTCTTAGCTCCATGCCAGCTCGTGCACTAACAAACCCTAACGGCGAACCGTCTCCCTCTTAGCATCCGCGGAATGTCACCCCGTGCGCAAGTAAGCTTCCAAGAAGGGGTCTCGTTCGAAACCCAATAAAGTCGCTTGCGTAGAGATTTTCTACCTGAGACAGGCGGTTGATGAATTGTCGCCGCGGACCCCATGCCGCTGTGAACCTATGGCCGAGGTTACATCGAAATTAGTACTCTCATGCAGGGGTTGTTCTTCGTTTCTCTCGAATGTAATTTAGTATGAAAACAATCCCTGCAATTAGGGTTTGAATGAATAATAAAATCTGCAAATCAACAATGCGAGTATAAATCACATGTCCTGCAGCTCATGAAGAAGAAATCCTTCCAATAGATTAACTTTACTTTTTTTTCCCTCCCTGTCAACGTCGGGTAAGCTCCCTGCAACTGGTTGCACGTTTACCATGTCTGCAATGGAGCAGGAGGACAAGTATCCCTCACCGGATGTGAGGATTCCAACTGGAAGCGATCAATCTTCAGAATATTCGAAGAAGAATGACAATGGCATTGTCCTCATTCCTCAACCGAGCGATGACCCGGAAGACCCCTTGGTATGTACTGGCCTACCATATCGCGATGCGTCACTCTAACAATCCTCCAGAACTGGCCCATGCGCAAGAAAATTATCATATTCTCATGTATCTGTCTGGCCGGTTTCGCGGGCCAGATGTCGCCTAATTCCAACCAACTCACCTTCGTCTACCAAATCCCAGCATACCACAAGACTCAAACCGACCTACTAAACTCGGTTGCGGCTGGTCTAGCAGGATGGGTCGCAGGTCCGTTTTTCGTTATTCCTCTCGTGGCTGTCATCGGTCGCAGTTCAGTGGTGCTCTGGAGTTTGGTGGCTATCTTCGCCTGCCAGATTTGGGCTGCCGAGATGACGGGTGCGAATGACTATATCTCCTTCACCATTTCGCGACTCTTCTGCGGTATGTTTGGTGGTATTCCTGCTATCCTGGGTAGCGGTTACATCATGGATATGTTCTATCTGCATCAGCGGGGTAAGGCATTTGCCATCTTCGAAGTCCTTATTATCTTTGCTGTCGTCGGCGGTGGCACGCTGGGCGGTTTCATTGCGGAGCACAAGCCCTGGAACTATGTCTTCTGGTGGACGCTGGGCCCTGTGGGTGCGGCCATCCTCGCTGTGTTCTTCTTTGTTGAAGACACTACTTTCCCCCGCGACCCTTCAATGCCGAAGCGTGCTCTCCTTCCCAAGGGCTGGTTTGCCAATCGCATCGCCACCTTCTTGCCGGGTACCAAAACACAACCATCGGGCAAGGGACGAGAATTCGTAAGCTTTCCATAATAACATCCAACAATGCCCTAGTTACCCAGATCCAATATAACTGACAATACCCCCAGGTCCGCAAAGCAATTACCCCCCTCCAAATCACATTCACCCCCATCACCCTCCTAACAGGAACCTACATATTCATCGCCCTCGGCCTCCCCATCATGCAAGCCTCCACACTGGCAACCTACCTCGAACCCCCAGAAGAGGCAGGCGGATACGGGTTCTCCTCGCTCCAAATGGCCTTCTTCACCATGACAGCCTGGGTCGGAATCATCAGCGCGCAAGTCTACGGCTTCTTCTTCAACGACAAGACACCTCTCTGGCTCGCCCGTCGCCGCGGCGGAACCTGGCACACAGAGTACCGACTCGCAAACACCATCTTACCCAGCATCATCCTCCCCATCGGCCTCGGGATCTACGGCGCCGGTCTCGAATATCACCTCCATTTCATGGTTTTGGCACTGGGTTCGTTCCTCATCTGGTTCGGGGCCCTGCTTGCCCTCCCGGTCTGCTATAATTATATCATTGAGTGTTTCTTGAACAACCCCGTCGAGGCTTCTGTGTCGCTGAACGCGTATCGGGTTTCGTTTGGTTTGATGTCTGTGTTTATTGTTACGCAGTGGCAGTCTTCTGTTGGTGTGGGTTGGATGTGGGGCATGGGGGCTTTCTTGATAGTTTTTGTGGATCTTATTATGGCGGGGATTATTTTGAAGGGGCATCTGGTGAGGAAGTGGACTGCTACGTTGGGTAGTTCTTTGGATGTTACGGAGGACGGGGCGAATATTAGTGCGAAGAAGGAGGGTGGTGTGTGAGCTGTGGCTTGTTGGATCTCTTTGGCCAGGGGTTTATTACCATTCATTAACTGAGGAAAAGCTAATTATATTTGTAGTCCATGGACCTGTGATGCCTCGGGTATAGTGTCCTGATACCTTATACTATAATCCACCGTCCACCCTCCTCCCAAGTGTAAGAATCCTTCCCTCGCTGTTTTTATTGGACCTCTCTTGTACAACCAATGTTATCCATAATCTGATATAATCTTTTTACAATTTAATGATTCAGAGTAACACACCTAATAATGCTAGCTGTAATACAGAGCGGGTCAACTATGATAGTTAAGAATTTAAGAGCTTGAGTTAGGCCCTGGCCAAACCTACTTAGAAAGATTAAGAGTAAGTATAAGATGCTTCTCGACAGCCTTATCTCTCTTCATCATGTGATTAACTCACTGTAGTGGGATTGTCGAGGATCTGGCAATCTGGTAACAGCTCAAGAAGGCTATAGAACCCTATCACAATTAAAGTAGCAATTTGAAGCTTATTTCATAGTTCCAGAGCTTCAAAGTGGGTCATATTCTATGATACCTGACATGCTAGTATAGTAATGTTATAACTATATTTATTATTGTTATTATTATTAGAATTTATAACTTTGCTTCTCATTTTTCTTGTGACAGTTTCGGAGCACGTGGTTATTATGTGCCCTGTTCGTATGTAGTTTGCCTTATCTTTCAACCCCATTTTTATGCAAACCTTCTAAGATAGCCTGATCTCCTTCCTGATATAGATAGATTATACATTTTAATATGAAAATGTTGGGTCAAACAATAAGCTTTTCAACCCATTATAGATTTTAGCAAACTCTCACCAGGAGCGGTGTGATGCTCACTGATAATCTAGTACAGTTCAGCTGAGCCAAAATAATAACAATTAGTGGCAATATTCCACTACGGGCTATGAGTTAAATTCTATGGTGATCACAGCAATGTAGGTTGCATCGAAAGTTAGACCTCTCTATTTCACCTATTCGTAGTAAATTGCCAATCCTGGGCCCTCAGCTAATACGTACACGGCTAGTCCATAACTAAACTATTTAAGTGGCTTTCCAATAATTACCTTTATCGGATGCCACACCCAAATTTTGGCCAATAGCGTACGTTAATCGATCCCCGAATAGGAAATATTGTTCAATAAAAGTGATATCTCTTTTCTTGGTACCCAAAGGTATTCTATAATCATTTCAATAAGCCTTGTCTAGTCTAGTGGTCAATGTAAAGATTCTTCCTATTCTACCGAGTATTATAATTTATAAGGAGACTCGTCTTCGTTGTCCAGAGTGCCCTTGCGATGGTTACGCTTGATCTACTTCTCATAAGGCATTCCAACTTTCCACAAATTTAACCCCACCAAGGTGAGTTATATTTACTCCCTTCAAAAGTCTCTATTGTTCTCATAATTTTTATAGACCGTGGTGAATATCAAGATGAAGATTCAGCTTTTCTGGTTCCTCACAACTACCAGTCTGGTCTTCGCAGGCTTTAACAGAAGAGCTGCTCTGCATGAAGGGATTGAGAGACGTGGTGACGATTATAAGCAATGTGTCCTTTCTCATATAGCAAAAGGTACAGACAATGCCGAACAAGCTGTACCAACCGCGGAGGAGTGCATATTACGTTTCGAGAAAAGCATTGAGGAAAGCTGTCTTGCGCTGTACACAGATCAAGAGCGGGATACTAGACTTGAAAACATGAACGCATGCTTCAATGAGCAGGTAACTATAGTTCGGCCCAAGTTATTAGCTCTATCACTAATCAACTTTATCTTTAGGCTTCCGAATGTAAGAAATGTATGGAAGCGGAGGGAATCACCCCTTCAAATCAGAACACTGTTTTAGGCTTTTTGAAAGAGACTAGAGAGATGATATCTAATTCAGATCCGGAGGTTGGGTGCACCGATGATCTCTGAAGAGATGGAAACCGTATCTATGAGTACTAGTACTATACTGTGTATGGTAGACTTTCTAAGAATAGAGTTGTTCCGTTATTATGTATCTCTTAAGTCTCTTAGTGTTTCTTTGGCAATAGGCTACGGCAACATTTGAATGGAGTAAGAGCCGGGCGCCGATGTTGAATTTCACTGTACAGTTACGGCATATCTGGTTCAGGTTAGTGTCAATACCGCTAACATTGAAGACAGAGCTGAGGAGAGACTTGACTAGAGCGAGAACAATAAAGCCGATGCCTCGTTGTATTTCTTACTAGGCCCCTTGGCTAGATTACCGTTGGTTATCTAGTAGATAAATCTTACATTACAAAATGTAGTATACTATTATGAACTAATGAAATAATCCTCTGGTCAGTTATACTACCACACTCTTATCAGGTTATTCCCGGAGAATAGATCCGGAACACGTGAAACCTACTTAAGGCGCCCAAATCCCCCGCAATTTACCCCTCCCGACTTCATCCTCCACCAACATTGTACCTTCACCAACTCATCTTCGCACTTAGGACCAACCATCTCTTGAACAATATGCCTTCATACATTGTGAGTCTCCAGCTTCTATATAGCCGCTGAAAACAAATTTTGTTCTCTATCCTGACGTTCTTCAACTCTGGCAGGTTTCGTGCAAGGAGGACGCAACGGATGAGCAGGTTCAAGAGTAAATCTCATATACTGATGCCACAAGATATTGGCTAATTTATGGCTACCTTGAAACAGGGCAAAGCAACATGCCATAAACCAGGGCGGTAGAATAACACACGAGTATACGCTCATAAAAGGCTTTGCGTGGGTGTCCTCAGTCCGTGCTCTAGGAGGCTGAGCTAACCGTTGTCTTCCAACTGTTTTCACAGTGTGACGTTTCCTGAGGACGCGATATCGACGCTCGAGACGCATGAACATGTAAAAGCAGTTGAGGAGGACGTTGTTATGACAACGCAATAGACTCAAGGGGAGTTAGGGGAAATCTCTGGAAGTATTGCATATAGAGGGGGCCAACAAATGATCTGGTCTTGGTATGTTCCCATTACCAGGACCTGGTCGGCAACTTGCACTGGCAGTCCTTATTAGTATTTCGAGGGTGGAGCTGTATTCAGACTGATAGTGAGAGGAGCTATGGGCACGGCGGACTGAATCTAGCTTCCGCTCAATCCGGAAATTTTACAAGTTTGCATCCCCTCAGCGGCCTGAATAGTCTGAACTGCCTGAGGACTTAGATTGAACAGTCTAAACGGCTTAATGTAAAACAAGTTGACCGTAAGCTAGATTTAGCCCGCCGTAGTCTGCCACGTCACATGGTCAAGCAACCATACCCCAAAGAGACTAGACGATATGCCCGCCGTAAACAAGAAGCCCAATCTTTCTTCCTTTACATGCTCTGCACTGTCATCAACAATGCGTCTCATTCACACAGAGCGGTTACAGCTCGAGGAGTTCACTGATGAGATCCCTCCTTACGCGGTTCTCTCGCACCGGTGGGGCAAGGAAGAAGTTACGTTCCAAGACATACTCCTCAACCGGAACCATGATACGGAGGGCTACAGAAAAGTGGAGAACATCTGTAAAGTAGCCAACCAGGATGGCTTCGAGTATGCCTGGATTGATACCTGTTGTATCAACAAAGAAAGTAGCGCTGAGCTATCCGAGGCAATCAACTCAATGTACAGGTGGTACGAATCGGCGGAACGGTGTTATGCTTACCTACGCGATGTCTCCCTGGACAATGATCAATCTGATCTATCAACCAAAGTTAGAAACAGCGAATACTTCAAACGAGGCTGGACCCTTCAAGAGCTCATCGCTCCATCGGACGTGCGTTTTCTTGCAGATGACTGGAGTGAGATAGGCTCAAGGGAATCTTGGTGTACCTTGATACATAGTATCACCAACATTGACGAATCAATACTGAGAGGCTCAGCACAGTTGTCCGATTTCAGTATTGCCAGGCGAATGTCATGGGCTTCAGGGAGAAAAACGACACGTGTTGAGGATATAGCCTACTGCCTCATGGGGATATTCCACGTCAACATGCCGTTGCTCTATGGAGAGGGCGAGCGGGCTTTTATAAGACTACAGGAAGAGATTATGAAAGAGTCAGCCGACCAGACACTGTTTGCATGGGAAGCACCCGAAGCATCAGACCGACCTGCAACTGGGTTGCTTGCCCAATCGCCCGCTGATTTCAAGCACTCTGGAGATATCGTGCCTTTTTACTTTGCAAAAAAGGATTCGGCTCCATTTTCAGTAACTAACAGGGGTATAAGGCTACATTTACCCCTGTACCACAACCTACTGGTAAAAGATATACTTGTACTTGAGTGCCAAGATACCTCAAAAAGTTATAGAACCCTTGTGGGGATATATCTGCTTCCGAGCCCTGTTGGACAGTTCCAGTACATGAGACATAACTCTAGACTTAACAGGGCAATTCCGCTGGCGAAAATGCGTCACGCCAAGGCCCATACGATCTACGTGGTGAAGACATCCATTGGAGAGGGAGCGAGCTCTCTGCTGCATGAGCATAGGCCTTATCACTACGCGGAATCTCGTCTCTGCAAGGAGTTATTGCATTCAGGAGAGCTTCCGAAGAAGCTAATCTTGTGTTTCGATGGAGGGAGCCATACACATGGAGCGAATCATCAATCCAACATCGAGAAAATCCATAACATGCTTTATGGCACAAACGGTTCCCAGCTTTGTTACTATCAACGAGCCAATTCTAGCCGTCCTAACGACTTCAAAGCATGTATGGGTGATGGGTATAATGTAAGCCATGTCTTGGATCGTGGAGATACCGAAGCACTAATACTATTGCCGACAGTGGCTCGCAGATTATTATAATGTTGGGGATGAGATATTCCTCTTCGGCTTTTCTAATGGAGCTTACATAGCTCAAGCACTCGCAAAAATGATCGAATATATTGGAATTTTACCCGAAAGTAAGGGTGACTTCCAGGCTGCCTGGGAGATTTATCAACGCTGGAATAACTATGCGCTCAGAGCCGATGCTGATAAGATGTGGGAGGAAAGAGAGAGCTATTTCAGAATGAAAGATTTTCGGGAAAAACTCTGCAAGCCCGCCAACAGGATCCCATTTCTTGGTTTACTTGACACTGTCGTCATCAAATCCAAACATCTCGGCGGAAAAGAAGAACGAATCCCGACGACCACGGAGATTTCAAAATCAGGAAGTACTATATGTCATGCAGTCTCAATAGATGAGAATCACCCTGCACTACGTCCACTTCTCCTGAAAGAAGAGCTCAGCGACGGACTACGTATGAAAGGAATCAAACAAGTCTGGTTTCCAGGTAGTCATGCTGTAAGTGTTCTGTTTGCTGTTTGCCTAAGAAATCATTCTTTGCTGATTTCAACAGGACATCGGAGGGCTCGTGCCACTACACCTTGATGAGACGTGGAGTCTCAGCCACATCCCATTGGTTTGGATGGTCCGCGAGGCCACCAGGGCCGGCCTGTCTTTCAGGCTCACGACGCAGTTTGGATGCGATGAGCATACGCAGGTCAGCCCACTAGATATGACCAAGATAATGGACAGTAGCAGTTCACGCGAGCAATACAATACATTCACAGTCAGTCCAGAGAAGATCTTCTCCAGCGACCAGTTGAAGGACTCTTTGCATGTTGCATCCACGCAAGGCCACCTGCACAACACCGTGAACCACAAACACACAACCGATCGAAAGCTTACCCGTACCCTTCTTCCCCATAACGCATATCGAATATTAGCCCTCACAAAGCCTCGAAATCTCCCACTTTACGCCAAGGTGCATTTATCCGCTATCAGAAGAATGGACACGGAGTCAATTCATTACCGTCCAGCTAATACGATCATGAATCGCAACCCCGGAAGAAATACGACCTTACATGCAGCATACAAAAGGCATCACTTGATAGTATTCACTGATATTAACGATATGATCGGCGAGTGCTACATCGTTCTAAGCAAGGCCGAAGCTCGGTCAATTGCGTTGGGCTCTTAAGCCTATGGTCTACAATACGTACCAATGCAACTTCCTATTTTCGTGGGAGTGAAGAACCTACTCTAATCGAGGATTCAGGGAAAGGTACGCAGCCTTACACAGTTTGTTATGATGTTTTGCAATGAGTGAGAAGAACATTGAATCTCAAGAGAGATAATGTCGAAGTTGCGTTTATTTCCTGTCTAAATGTGCTATTAAAAGACTTCCTATGTACCTTGGCTCTTGTATATACACATCGAAGTGGTCTATTCAGGGTAAAGCTCATACATCTAGGCAGTGTATCCTCCCCGCTGCTGCAGGTTCTCAATGCGACCAAGCAAGAACTCCAGCTGGCGATATGCCGCGCCGGGGACATACTGGGGAATTTCTACGCTCATTGTCAGTAACATGATCCAGGAAAACTATCAACAACTCATATGGATTTCCAACTTACCATGACCAGCCAGGTAAACACTGGAGAAAGTCAACCCACGCTCGGTGTGAGCTGTGCCTAGAAGTCCTGCACCAGCGATCAGGGTGAATGGTTCGGGGGCATTGCCATTGGCGAGCTCCGCCAGACCATAATGGTAAGGAACATAAAGAGGCTCAACAGGAGGCTTCTGGAACCCTTGAGCACCGTTCCAAGTCATATTCTGGATTGTCACCAATGATCCGTTCAGGAAAAGGAGGTAATCAAGCCAGCCGTGGCCAATGATCGTGTTGTTCGTCCGCTCAATCACACTGGGAAGGGGACCCAGGGCACTGGGAGGAGATTGATCGCCATTCTTAAAGATCGTAGTCTCTCCGCAGACGGAGTAATCCGTGCGAGGGACATGAAGGGCCTTTTGGACGTCAGTGCGGTTGAAGTAGTTGTTGGGTCCGCCTGCAAGAGAAGGGAAGCCCATCTCGTTCCAGAGATAAGGACAGTAGTCTGTTAAGTGGTAGTAGTTGAAGCAAGGGTTGACATCGTAAGCTGCCGCAACAATGTCGTCCCAGATAGCGCACTCCGAGCTGATCTCCGGAAGGACAGGGAAATCCTTGGGTGGCGGGTAGGTCAATGCCTCATCAAGGAACTTGTTGAAGCCACACTTGTCCGCTCGGGAGTTGACGTCTGCCAGGAATGTGTCGTTCAAAGCGAAGACATTTGTGTAATGGTTCAGATGTCTAACGGCCGGGGCTGTGGCATTGTCAGAATAGGCATCGACGCGAGTGTCAAAGCGGCATGCAAAACATACCATAAATCATCACCGAGTCATCGTTAATTGAAGGGTCATTGATCTGAATACCCTTCACATTGAAATACTTCTCATCTTCCTCATCCAACATTGCCGAAGCTATGTACGGAATGTATTGCCCGGCATAACTCTCACCAGTAAGATACACCTTGTGACCCTGCAGGCCGAAGGTGTCGACAAAATGCTTGAACCAGCTCTTGAACTGGGCAGCAACGCCCTCCTCGTCATCCACCGTAGACGGGCCAGGGGAGAAGCCCGTTCCGGCCGGCTGATCGATATACACCACATTCGTCAGGTTGGTCCACGAGTATGGGTTTCGAGCAGGTTTGTAAGTTCCGGGAAGCCAAAGGAAGGGACCATTTTCCTGCAGCAATCCATCGAGAGAACTGCATCCTGGTCCACCGTTCAGCCAGATTGTGATCTAGAGGTTTGTTAGAGTTAATGGACTACGACTACTCTATTATCCTGGCAGTGAATACATACCTCGTCCTGCGCCTTCGGGTTCTGAGAGGGGAAGAACCAGAAGAAAAGGCTGGAGTTCCCAGCGGGTGAGTTGGGCAAGAGACCTGCGTAAGATTCTCCGACGTCAAAGTTCACTTCTGGGATGCCAGTGCCGTTGACAAGGAACCCTACACAGCACACGAATACATCAGCATGAATAACCCGACTATCAAGCTTGTTGAACACTGACTCTCGGTTTTGTTAGTCAAATACTTGTAATCATCATCCCGTGCCACTGGAACTGCCCGGGGCAACACCGTCTTATGCTGGTGAGCCCGCTGAACGGCCTTAGCTTTGCGGTGAGGATTCTCCAAGCCGACGGCAGAGCCGACGAGCAAAAGAGAAGCGATAGCTGTTGCCGCACGCATCGTGGGTATAATTTACCAAATTGAACAAGGAACCCGTGAGCACAACCTCAGGACCGATCGACAGGGGCCTCGTGCTCTTTTAAACGGCGAGGAAAACAGGCACAAACCAATCGATTCACATCACGAGGAGGTGGAGAAGCTTGTCCCCGAGGAAAGGCGACAAGCATTGGGGCTTACTTCGGAGAAGCTTTCATGGCTTCCAAGATTAGGGTCGATCCTTTCCTCGATCAGGAAGGTAACTGTGGATAGCTCAGATACCCCGACGGGGATCCGACTGCGGGCCTAACCCCAAAGCTGGCTGTGGTAATATCAACGCTTGATTATTTTATCTCGCCGGCTAGACCGGATGGTACCTCTATCTCTCCCATTGGGGTTGGGGTTGCATGTGGAGCTCCGTCGGGATGCAACAGTTGATAGCAGAAGCCAATAACGCGACGATACGGCTCATGGAATGAGGAGATCACGACATACACAGTCAATATTTTGACCCACTTCTGCAGTGCTGGAACACCGCCATTCGATTGGACTTATCTCATGGTTGAATGCAGGTTATCTCTCTTCATTTCCTGTTAAGCGAGGGCGAAAGAGGGGTCAGGCGAGGTTAGATGCAATAATAAGATAATTGTTGGGTAATGGAAAATGAATTTATGCCCCGTGGCTTCGGAGAACACTCCAATGTACTGTGTACCCTACGGAGTACTCCGTGCCTAAATCATCACTATAATGATGTCTCTGAATTATTTGAGCACGCAATGCCATAGCGAGACTCTTACTAGGTATCGAAAAACAAGACACTAACGATATGATGCAGTTAGTCGGGGACCCAGTGATCATACCACGTCTTTCTCGCTCTCATGCAGCGCAGCCTGCAGCTGTACTTCCCGCTATTGAGATATTAACCCAAAGGCGCAGAAACTGAAAAAAACCTATTATAGATGCCATTCAACGTCGTATGACTTATGCAAATATGTTCAGTAAATATACAGGCATTTTATGTGAACCGACAAGACCCAAAGATGCCAATCTCGCCCCAAACTCCTGGTATAACCGCCCCTTCAAGAAGACAAGAATTTCTCACTCAAATATAACATCATACAAACAATGAGCTATTAGGCGCAATACCCTCAAGCCCAGACTCCCCATCAATCATCGGCCAAAGTCGCCGAATTCGGTCGTCGAGGATCAAATTCTCAGCTTCCCATCTCTTCCGTTCCACGGATTTGGCTTCGATCTGCTTCTGGCCGCCGAACCAAGAGCGTCCGGCATTCTGGATGCTCTCTTGCTCTTCTTTTTCGGCCTTAGTGACAAGTCGGGAGACCATTGTCTTCCAGTTCTCCAGGCCGACGCGGAGGCACTCGGCACAGCGGTGTCGGGGGATACGGTCGGATTCACCTAATTCGAGCATAGTGGCTTCTGCTGTGTCGACTGCGTCGCGGGTCCAGGCAAGGCCCTTTTCTTTTGAGGATGAGGCGTAGATAATCTCGCCAATGTAAGTCATGAGCCCCGCCTCGTCGCAAGCGGAGGTCGCAGTTCGGAGCGGAGGTTCATTTCCAGATGGGAGAGGTGCGGGGTATTCCACGGGGACTAGCATGATCTTAATCGAGTCGAAAAGATAACGGAACGGGTCCTTGGACTTGTGTAGAGATGGGAGTTTCGGCATAATTGTGCCAGGAGGTGGCGGCGGTAGAGAACGGCGGGCTTTTAGGACGGAGGTAAAGATGGAGAGAGCGGTGGGAAGGTTGTTGTGTCGGGCATGATAAACCGCAAGCGCTGTCGAAACACGCAGTATATTCTCCGAAGGCAAGGCCTTGCCATCATTTTTGAGAACTCCCGTTTTCACATCCACCACCTTCCCAGCGTCAACCGGTGACCCGGAGGCAGCAATGTCCATAGCCCAATTGTACATGTCACTCGCAGTATCCTGCAAGCCCTTATAATCCAACCAATCCGCATAAGCAAGAGCAGCATCAAGCTTCTGTCGAGTATCAAATCCACGCGTAGTCAGAATCTTCATGTAAAAGACCTCGGGGCTCGGAGAAGCCTGCTCGCAATCCTCCTCCCGCGGCACCTTCTTCTGACCCGCCGGCATAGGCTTCGGACGAGGATTCGAAGGACCAACAACATATTCAGCCGGCGCAGAGATACGCTGCTTCCGATCCGTCAACCATCCCTCAAGATTCTCCGCCGCTTTCGCAGCACCCATAAGCGCCTGGAAGTACCCCCTCCGCCACGGTTCACTCTTACTAGACACATCAAACCCAGTCTTCCCAACACCCTCAACCAAAAACCCACCATCACCTTGCTCAACAATACCCTTCCCTTCACCAACCGGATCTTCCAATCGCTCCAGCAATTCCTTCAGATACCCCGCAACCATGGGCCAATTGGTCATCAACTTCCCGATATCCTCAGGATGCTGCAGGGCTTGCGCAGAGCGCAAGCACCACCGACTCTTCCACGACCATTCCGGCGGCGTAGGCCATTGATGTTCGATTTCTTCTTGATAAACGCCCAGCTTGATCACCTGGAACAAGACCAGGATAGCATAGAACGACAGACCGATTCGGAGACCGCGGTAAAGACGCTGTTTGTAATGTTCGCGACTCTCGGTTGAGATCAATCGTGCGAAATGCTGTCGGAGGTGAATTGACAAGGGCGGCACAGGGCGACTGCTCGCCAATGGTGAGAGGAAGGGTAGCTGTGGCCTGACGTACGGGGGGGTTACGAGTTCGAGTCGGGACTTTTGCGTGAATGGACGAGAGTGGTGGATTAGACTGTGGTGGCCTGGTATCCGGGTTGGCCGGATGGCCCCCGGTAGCCGACTGGGTAGGCGAGGAGGTAGCATCTCTGATGCTTTGGATTGTGTTGGGGAGCTTGAGGACAGTCAATTCCGCTTTTCTGTGGTTGGAGGAAATTGGGAGGTCTGTTTGCATGGTTTGCATTGCATTTTTACCCGCGGTCTTTTTGAGGTTTAGTTCCGTTCGTGTATGTTAAAGCAATAGTAACAAATATTTAGTTTGCGAGAATATACGTATAAACCAAGCATATGAAATAGATGCTTTTTTTCTACGACGCCAATACGTGCCCACCGATCACTATCATACCAGCAATAGTCCGTAGGTTTACCAAGAACTCCAAAATTTCAAGTATCAGTGGGAATCAAAGATAGTCCATTAAAGCAAAAACGTTCTATGATATCTTTCAACACTTAGTGCAAAATCACTTTAAAATTCATTACCAAAAAGCCCATTCCAAAACACCTTAGCTCTAAGCGCGGTCAAAGAAACCCTCAGTCTCAAGCAAGAGGATGATCTCGTGGACAATGCTGCGAACAGACTGCTTGGAGACATCGACAGTGAGGTGAGCATTCTCAGGAGCCTCATAAGGGTCATCAACACCAGTGAAGCCCTTGATCTCACCGGCACGGGCCTTGGCGTAGATACCGCGCTTGTCGGTCTTCTCACAGTACTCCAGAGGAGTGTTGACGTGGACCAGGAAGAAGGAACCGTGCTGGGACACGGCTTCACGAGCGGCCTTCCGAGAGTGCTCGTAGGGGGCAATGGGGGCAGCGATGACAGCAGCACCGGCCTTGGTCAGCTCGCTGGCAACGAAGGCGATACGCTGAATGTTGGTGTGGCGGTCCTCACGGCTGAAGCCCAGCTCGGAAGAGAGCTCGTGGCGGACTGTGTCACCGAGGAGGAGAGAGACAGCACGACCGCCCTGCTGGTTCAGGGTGACCTGCAGAGCACGAGCGATGGCATCCTTGCCGGAGTTCTGGTAACCAGTAAGGAAGACGGTGAAACCCTGGGTGTTGCGAGGGGGGCTGGATTCACGCAGGATCTTGACCACTTCGGGGTAAGAGAACCACTCGGGGATGTGCGCACCAGTGCGGAGGCGGTTGCGCAGCTCGGTACCGGAGATGTCCAGAGTCTTCACACCGGCAGGAACCTCATCCTTAGGCTTGTACTCATCGGTGTCGGGCAGGTAGGTGACCTGCTGGAACTCGACGACCTCGATACCCAGCTCGTCCTTGTACTTCTCGACGGCGTGCTGAGCGTCGTAAGGGCCGTAGAACTCCTCGCCCTTGGAGTTCTTACCGGGCCCGGCGTGGTCACGGCCAACGATGAAGTGGGTAGCACCGTGGTTCTTACGGATGATGGCGTGCCAGATGGCCTCACGGGGACCACCCATACGCATGGCAAGGCCGAGCAGACCAAGGACGGCCATTCCATTAGGGTAGCGGGGCAGGAGGGCCTGGTAAGCACGGACACGGGTGAAGTGGTCAATGTCACCGGGCTTGGTGAGACCGACAACGGGGTGGATCAAGACATTAGCCGCGCGAGCACGAGCCGCACGGACGGTCAGCTCACGGTGAGCTCTGTGCATAGGGTTTCTGTAGTTGACCGTTAGCACAAGCTTGCACAGGGATTGTCATCAACGGTTGATGGAAGTACCTGGTCTGGAAAGCGACAACTCGGGACCAGCCGAGCTTGTCGAAGTGGATGCGCAGCTCTGCGGGGGTGTCTAAATCGTGTCAGCACTCAACATCAGGACATCTATTCGCGCCGGCAACAAAACGTACAGCGCAGAGCAACATAGTCGTAGTGGTTCAGCTTGTTAACAGCCTCGATCTTTCCACCAATGTAGAATTCCTCAACCTTGGTGTTGAGGTACTTGATGGCAGGGTGCTCAGGATCACCGCCAAAGACCAGCTTGGCTTCCTTCTCCCTAAGCCAAGAAAAAGTCAATTGTCAGTCATCCGCATTACCTAACCGAATGCGAAACCGCGCTCCAAAGCAAGAGGGCAGCACTCACTTGTCAGCACGGTAGATATCGTCGATGGTCAGGATGGCCAGGTTGCGGTCATCACGGAAGTCGCGGAGAGTGACGCGAGAGCCAGCCTGCAGCTTGAGCTCGCTGATGAGCTGTTGGGAGGCATCAAGGGTAATGGGCATGGAGAAAAGGTTGCCATCGGCAAGACGGCAGTTCTCACAGACACTAACCAGGCGCAATACGTTAGCGGATTGTCTTGGCAGCGTGTGGCTTCAATTGTAATCATAATTTTTCCAAGACCTCTGCCAAGACTCGTTTTTGACAGTCTTGAATTACAATTGGTTTTCTTGGTGCAAATAGGGAGAGCGCAGCATACCCGTCGAAATCCTTCTGGTTCATGAAGCCTGCGGGGAGATATCGGAGTCAGCCACCGAGTCAACTTTCACGCCCAGCCATGTGCCAAGCGTTGTCGCAATACAACCAAGAAAAACATCATTGTGCGATTGAGAACATACCCTCAAGAGGACTGAAGCCACCGTTCATGATCAGTTCAAGATCGCACAGCTGGCGCTCGGAGAGGACGATGGCGGGCAGGTTCTCCGCCTCCGCGGCCAACTGGTCGTGGCGGGGAGCATCGCGGGCAAGAAGGTCCTTCAGGACGCCACCGTGAGGAGTGTTGGCCATGTTGTATGTGTGTATGGATTGACCAATTTAATGTATAAAAGAAGGTGGAAGAGAAAGAGAAACAAACGCAAGAGGGGGGTATGGAGAGATTAAAAAGAAAAAAGCTGGTGGGATGGGAGAGAAGTAGTAAGAGTAGAGGGGGGCAGAAGGACGTGCGGAAATAGTGGGGGGGAAATCCAGAAGGGAAAAGAAATTGATTTAAAAGAATTCGACAAAATAAAAAATAAAAAAATAATAAAAAGGTTCAATCCAAGGAACTTCTCAATTAGGTGAATGAATGGAAAAGCTCCTAGGAGAAAGGCAAATGTTCTCGAACCCCGAGGCGAATTGCCTTGTTCCAGCCAAAGAGGATAATAAGGATCGGAGTGAAGTCGTCAGGCTGTGGAGCCTCCAAACTCTTGGGTTTCC
Organism: Aspergillus sergii; assembly: GCA_009193525.1. Classification (NCBI taxonomy): domain Eukaryota; kingdom Fungi; phylum Ascomycota; class Eurotiomycetes; order Eurotiales; family Aspergillaceae; genus Aspergillus; species Aspergillus sergii. The sequence continues at coordinate 16,385 of ML741834.1, read as the reverse complement.
TTGGACGACGTATGCAATTTATGGAGTTCTCAACGTCAACACATCAGCTATCAGGATGATTTGTCCGAGAATGTTTCCTAGATCATTTCAATTGATTTTTAATTTTCTTGTTGAGTATTTTCCTGTAGATTAAATTCAAACTTTGCTTAGAATATTCTTTGATCCTGTCCTGTTCCTTGGTTCGTCCATGCCGTCTATCAATACTTACTCTATACTAGTCAAGAATCCTCCTACAACATACAACACTCTTAAACCCATTCAGTCCCTTTCTTTTCTTTTTCCACTGGTTATTCCAAACAGTTCAATTCAAAGGATAAAATATCCCACCATTCATGACCGTCCCCGAGCCTTCAAGGACCACGTCTCTCAACTGGAGACCAAACGGCCATTCCCAGGATCATCAAACCGAGACGAGTCATGATTTTCAGGGGGGGTGAATGAATTATTCACGAATACTCTTCATTCGAGACAATCCTGATTACTCCAAGAGAAACCCAACAAGTACAGTTACATTCGAAGGTGGCATTTCTTTTCTTTCCTTTTTTTCGTTGTTTATTGTTCTATCCTGTAAGTCAAAAGACATCTGCGAGATCGGATCGACAGGCACTTTATCACCAATAAATGCCGGGCGAGTGAAACCAGTCTGATATCGCCTTTGAAACGGCTTTTCGGCAGCCCGCAGCCGGATCACGTGGCGGGGCACGCTCATCATCACGACATCCTCCACACGGCTTGCGTGATTACGTCTCTTGGCAAGGCGATGCACGTGATCTGCACGGCCCTAACGCTGCCACCGGATTCCGCTCCGAGGCCGACAAGCTGACGTATGATCCTTCTTCAACATGTCCAAGCTTCCCTCCTGAACAGTAGAACGTTTCACCTTCCTCGCCGTCACATTGGTCGAAGGTTATCATCCCCTTTTTATATCCGGAAACAATGATGCGGAATGGACACGTAAACTACTCTTTTTATATCTCCTGGAGTGCTCGGGTACTAGTATAGTCTCCTATCTAGATGACGATCGCCTAGCATATCCCCGCATATATGTCGCATTAATCGAAGGGAGTCGTCAGCAATACTGTTTCATGCATCGTAGGCGAGGACCGTCGTTATCAATGAAGTACCCCTGCCAAGAAACTCATGGAGCCCTACCCGCGATGTCTGTCCCGCATGGATGCTTTGCGTTCGGAAGGTGGAACTGCTCGCACGCAGGATTCATGCGTTCGTGTTCACCTAGGTGTCACTGCTTGCGCGGACGTCGATAAAGGATTCGCCCTGTGAGACACGTCATCTGTGCCGATACAAGGCAAGATATATGGAGGACAATATACACAAGGCGAATGTGTCTCGGATAGGAGCTGCCAGAATTTCCTCCTATGCTCCGCAATTCCTATTACGTACGGGGTGACTAAGTGGAGAACTACTTCATATAGCTCTACCGTTATGACTGAGTGTTACTAAACAGGGGTCTCGTACTCCATATTAGACATCCGTATGCTGTTGCAAACCTTCTACGGACAATCCGGCCTCAGGGAGCCGCTGCTAGCTCAACAACCCGATCCCCTCTAGACCATATACACCAACGCCTCCTCTGGACGCACATCCCCCTTCGTCAGTCGCTCCCATCCGCCGTACATTCCGTCGGAACCTGCAACCCCTTTACCCCAGACCAGACGCATGTCAGGGACCGTGGCCGCGCGGTCATCAAGCCATTGCTTCCACCGCTGATTCATTCTATCGAAAAATGCCTTGGGGCCGTCAAGTTCAATGGCCGTATCCCGGGTAGTAGAAGCATTAGACTGGATCTTCCCGAGCGCCTTCACAGCTGCATAGGCTTCGCGCACCTCATCCTCGGTATACACCTACATGGCTGTCAGTAAACAGTCGCAACACGTTCCTCTCGAGTACACCATACCTTCTGCTGGCCTCCAACTTGGATAATAATAACCTTGCAGTCCTTAAGCGCCTCATGGTTCTGCACCAGCTCACGAAGTCGCACGAGTACATTATCCCGAGCACCATAATCAACAATCACCAACTTCGCCGGCTTAAGACCAACCAACCAAGGCACCGCCCGATCCACATCCGAATACCCCAGAGCATTCACCGGCCCAGCACCCGACTGACGCTTCGCAATCTGCAACTCAGCAGCCCGCTCCAAAGCGTCAGGCGAAGAAGTAATCTGCAAGACACCCAACGGCCCCGACCCAGCGGGCCGACACAAAAGATTATACGTAAAGGAACGCGCCGTCTTAGTCGACGCAGCCAAATTAACAACAACCGCAGACGACAAATCCGCATCCTCAGTAGTCCAGCTCAACCCAGCCGCGCCACCGTAGGGATGAACCGGCGTTCCTGTAGACGAAAAGACATACTCGCTGAGCAGATAGCCGGCGCCCCAAATCGCACGGATGGCGGCCGTCCAAGCCATAGTGTCCCGGTCATCTTCACTCACTACCTCGTATCGGTTGTAGTACGTCATGAGACGTTTCCGGTGCTCGCTCACCTCAGTCCAATGCCCGCGCGGCTGGCCCGGGATCAGCGTTAGCTCCGTCGGGAGTCCTGAGGTCGGCCAGAATCCCCAGAGTGTCGACCCCGGTGCGATATCAGTCGTGCTTTCGAGGACCGTGGCATACCCCCATGCTGGGACGATCCCCCACGCCGATTGGTCGTTGTATGGAGCGGGTGCTTCACTGGGGACCGGGTATGTATCCCACCTTTATCAATTAGATCAATTAGCATAACACTTGGGCCTTGATAAACCATCGATCAGAACATACCAATGAAGTAACTCCCCCGCACGCGCATAGGAAAGATTATTAGAACTCAAACTGAGTATAAGCGGTCGCACGCGAACCGATGAAGGCGGCAGTTGCCTTGTGCCGGAAGAAGGATTATCAATAGTGACAACGGCATGTTGGCTGTTATCCTTTTTGGAAATTACGTGGATGGTCTCGGTTTGGGACATTTTGGATAGATTATTTAATTCTTGTTGGATTATAGGCAGTCTAGCTGTGCAGTATACTTTTCTTCGTTTTTATACTCGTTCCCGTCCTCCATGTCTGAGTGCAGCTACTTGAACCGAACCTATAAATCCACTACCGTCCCCGCCCCAATTTCTGGGCCACTTATATCCTGTTGATCTCGTATGTCAGATTATAGTTAGTTCGTGGGTGACTCACCATATGTAATCAATTCTGATAATTAATCAATAAAGAACCATGAAAAGTGACTAAAAGGCAACCTTGTAGACGAAGCCCCCAATCAGGACCCTCGCTGTGGGAAGTTTAAGAGCTTTAAGTGGATGATGGCGGTGGATGCCTGGTGTTGGGGGTTGTTGCCTACAATATCATAGAACATGTTCTAGACCTGTGAAGGAGCTGAAAGGCATCTGGTGAAGGAATATCCAGACAGATCGTGGATAATGTGTGCGCATTGAAGTGACTTACTACTACTGGGTAGTAGCAGTCTTGCAGTGAGCGGATGTACCGGACAGCAAGTGGGGTACAGGGCAGCTATGGCTGCTCTGTATGTTTGAAGGCAACTATATCGGCACTAATGACGATCAATATAATTATCATTAGGTATTAATAATTGACTGCGGGTCTAGTTAACTATTTAAATCCTACAAATAATCCATAGACCCTTGACTACAAGAGTGGTTCGTGACTACCGGGAACCACCTTTCTAGGGCTTGAGCCCCACATGACTTAAAGAACACGACAAACTACCAGAGAAAGTGAACAAGATTCAAGACAATATCAGGGTCTTGTCATTTCTATCATGCTAATCATTATCATAGTTGGCCGTTAGGCCAGCTTTTGTAGAAAGAAAAGAAAAACAAAAAAAGCCACCCGCTATGTACAAGCTCCTTTGTGGAGCGGGGCTGGCGTAAGATATCTTTTGAACCATTAAATCCACCCATGACAGATAATCTTCCAAGTCATAACAAAATATGTTCAAAGCCTGTGCCTGTGTAAGAATAAAGCAAATCAAGGCTGTGTCGCTAGATACTAGAACTCCCAATCCCAAACGCCATTATCGATGCAAGCCGGAGGTGACCCAAGACCATGTTCATTGAGCAGTGGTCATTTGGTTCTGCAGCGCCTGAGACAGGGCCTCTTCCTGCCGCTTGCGCTCAAGCTCCATCAGGTATTGGGCATACTTGGAGCGAGGGTTGTGGATGCCACATTCGGTTTTGGCTTGGCCCTTCCAGCGACCGGACCGTTCATCCTCATTTTCCTTGACGGGCTGGGTAGAGTGGTAATCACCAATGCTCTTGTAGCCGCGGTCAAGCAGCTCATTGTAGGGCACATCGTTGTCTTTGATGTACTGCTTGACTTGATCGAAGGTCCAGTTGGCCAGAGGGTTGATCTTGATAAGACCAGCCTCATCAACCTCGATGATGTCAAGGTCACCACGCTTGCCTCCCTGGCTACGGCGACGGCCGGTAAGGACAGCATGAACGTTCAGTTCACGGTAGGCACGCTGGGCGGGCTCTACCTTGGCGGCCCAGTCGTAGAGCTGGTCATCCCGTTCCCATAGACGGGCACCGTACTTCTTGGCAAACTCTTCCTCAGAGTTGAGGCCCTTGGGCTTGTAGACATGGATGTTGTTCAAGGGGTACTTCTGGCGAATCTTGTCAACCAGAGTAAGGGTTTCCGAGAAGTGATGAAGAGTGTCCAGGAAGATGAGGTCGACCATCTGAGGGCGAGGGACCTCCAGCTTGGAAAGCATATCAAGAGTGACGAGTCCAGTAAGACCAAACGCGGTGGTCTGGAAAAGGTGAGGAAGTGATGTAACACACCATCTCAAGACATCTATAGCATGGTGTTAGTCATCTACCAAGTGGACTGAGTGAGGACCACTCTATGCTAACCTTGAGGCTCGAGGAACTGCAGCTGTCTGTTGAGAAACTGCAAGTGTGGCTTCGTGAAGACAATCTCGGGGAGATAATCGTCACTCGAGCTACCACTAACATAACCAGAGTCCGTGGCATTGTCCTTGGACTCAAAGTCCTCAGCGTGGGAGGGGTAGGTATCAGGCATCTTTGCAGGCATCTTCGCAACGTGACCTGGGTAGAGTTGAATCTAATGAAAGAGATAAAGAGTATTGAAAGGCAAAGAGTAGAGATTCTAGCAAGTCTATATGTCTATGGATGAATGGAAGAGGATGACAAATGACCAGGTCCAATTTGCGTGAGATGATGTAGGAGAGTAATCATCACAACACGGAGAGGAGAGCCCACGACCGGTCAGATATAAGAAAACAGGGGCGAGCACGACATCAGCGGCAATCGGAACCTGATCTCGCTGTGAATCCCTCATACATGCCGATTGATTCTGCCGTCCTCGATCACGACATTGGCTGTGACCGCCTGCGGTTTCGGGGGAGCATGATGAAAAATTCAATTCTCTCATGCCCTGGGGAAATCACGCAATACTTGCGTCTTGGGTCTCTGTGGGTCCCCGGAATGCTCTGGTCTCCGTGCAAGACAGTGCAAGGCTGCTGATAAATCCCTTGGGTCCGTTCTCTAGAACATGGTCGAATGTCCAGAGAAGAAAACTTTTATCCGGGGTAGAGACACTTTAATGTGGTGGAACCTCTCTGCGTTTATCATCCCTATACGCAGGGTCCTCTCCTCGCTGAAGAATATAACTGGCCTGGTAGTAATTAGCATTAGAAAGCGAATGAAAGGACTAGAGCCATCCTAGTTTGTCTCACTTGTCATTATTAAGCTAGTACTCCGGAGTACAGTGCAGTGAAAGTATCATGTACCCCACTCAAAGCAATATTCGTGGTGTTGCACCTTGAACCCTTCATATGTTGCCACTCCATTGCTGATGCTGAAGTTCCGTCGATTCTGCCGGGGCGGTGAAATATCTTCTGTCCCATATCAATCATGTGACCCTCACGCGGACTGGGTTAAGACACCCCGCCACGTGCCGCGGATCGGCCTGCAGCAAACGGGTCGATTTTACAATTCCACGGCGACATCTTCTTTGACAGCTTCTCCTCTAAGGGTACGGTCCCGACGGGCGAGCTTGCATTGATTATCCGAGAATCCCTGCGAGGTATCTGCCATACTTTTACCATCCTTCTTTGGTTTATTCTCTCCAACGTCCCCAAACCCAATTCTGCGAAGAAATGGCAGCAAACAACCCCACCACACGCCCGGAACGGCCGACACTGCAGGAATCGCTCAGGAGCAATTCCTTCCTTCATGATCACCAACAATACAAGCCCGCGGTCCCCCTTAGCAGCATTGGCAATGTTCTTGAATCCTCACTCGAGTCGGGAGTAGGGTCCCTGTCCCTCAACCCGATAAGCCCAGATCCCGAAAAGGTGACCGAGAGTGGCATCACTCACAGCTTGTTCAACCACCAAGTCAACCCTCTTCCCACCGGCACCCCACAAATTGTCGCAACCATCTACTACAAATCATCGGATCCAATTCACCCCCATCTCCACCCTGATTCGTCGTTCAATACTGGGGCTGGTGTTAAACTTCCGTCCCCCACGGTTCCCGTGGGCTCGGCTCCGACAGTCGATATTGAGAAGATTCCCCGAGAACCTCCTGCGCCAGAACCTGAACCATTAGACCACCTTTACGGACCATTTGTGTCTCAACTTTGCTTGACGAACTTCCTCCAAATCCTCGAATCCCTTCCGACCCCTTACCAGCGCATGTACACCTCCCATCGCTGCCTCGACCAGAATGAACACCCGCGCGTAGTAGAAGTTACTTTCTCCCCACCCCCTAACCCGGAATACCTCACATTCGCAGACCTGCGCAAACATGAGAGCATATGGCGATTTGAGCGCGAGTGGAATGTAGAGGTTGTGCTCCAGGAGGAGAGCGTCTTCCGCCGTCACAAGCGGCTCGTAGTTTTTGACATGGACAGTACTCTGATCCAAAATGAAGTAATTGACGAGATCGCCAAGTTCATTGGCGTAGAGAAGGAAGTTTCGGTCAGTCTCTACGGAATCTTCTTTAAAATTCTCGTGATTATATCTGAATGCACTCGTGAGTGCTAACCGTTGCTATAGGAGATCACGGAACGCGCTATGAACGGCGAGCTGGACTTCTCTGCGTCGCTCAGGGAGCGTGTCAGCCTTCTCAAGGGAGTGCCAGCGGATGTTTTCGAAAAGCTGAAGTCCGTTATTACTATCTCGCCTGGTGCGCGTGAATTGTGCAAGGCCTTGAAGGCTCTTGGATGTAAATTGGCAGTTTTGAGTGGTGGCTTCCAGCCTCTTGCAGAGTGGTTAGCCGGTGAGCTTGGCATCGATTACGCATTCGCTAATCACGTAAGTACATCCTGTTCTATCGGGCCTTTACCTCTTTAGGGCCCCGTTGGACTATTCGATGGTCCAGTGTACTGATTATTATGTGTAGCTCGAGGTGGATCCAGCATCTCAAACCCTGACGGGAAAACTCGTTCCCACCTACCCTATCATCGATGCCAGCCAAAAGCGCAAGCTTCTGCAGTCCATTGCGGCCGAAAACAACATCCCTATTGCTCAGACCGCTGCTGTCGGTGATGGTGCCAATGACCTTCTCATGCTCCACACTGCTGGACTCGGAGTTGCCTGGCGCGCCAAGAGCAAGGTTCAGCTCGAAGCGCCCACTCGTCTAAACGGAGAGACTATGGTGGATATTCTTCACCTTCTCGGTCTCAGCAAGGAAGATGTCAAGGAATTGATTAGCGAAGTAGCATGAGCGCCCCGGAAGCCGTAGGTGTGTTGCGAACACGACAGAAAACACAACCTATTTCAATTATATCTGGCCAAGAGAAGATTGCGTGGGGACGTTCGCCCGGTGCAGGTTTCCACTTGGATCTTGCTAGCAGGGACTTAGAGAAGCACCGGTTGATCGGCGCTCTTTGCTCGATTCTTTTCTTTCCTAAGCCGAGGGACTCAGCTTCGGTACGTATGGGCTGCCTGCGTTTTCACTTTCTGGCGGGAGTAGTCGAGAGGGCGGTTGATCCTGGAGGATATTAATTAACGTAGGCGTAGTGGTGTGGGCAATTCGGGTGCATATAAGGAAGGCCACGGACATTACTGAATGAATATGCAGATAATATTGTTGATTCCATCTGAAAATAAGTGTTGAACTCAATGAACTCTCAGGACATGCCCGGAGGACGCTGTCTATTTTACCTCCCAAACCCCAAGTAAAAAACATATGCGAACGACGGCCCATGCCCGTCAATATCAATACATTTCATAAAATTGATAAAATACCAACCTAAACCTGCGCCGAGAGAAAGTAGAGCATAAGAAAAGAGATTTATAAGTATTTTCACCGAGTAGCCTCATCGAGAGCAGCCTTGCTATCTGTAACAGACTCGCCCGCAGTACCAGCAGCGCGTCTCTTCTTCAAGACATTCTCGATAAACGCCTCACCAGCCTTGTAACTACTGCGAACCAAAGGCCCAGAAGCACAGTAGAGGAAGCCCATATCCAGGGCGCGCTGGCGCCAGAGCTCAAACTGGTCAGGAGTAACATATTCATGCACAGGCATATGACGCTTGGTAGGCCGCATGTACTGGCCGAACGTAACGACATCCACACCAACCGACCGCAATTGACGGAGAGCATCCCAGAGCTGCTCCTCAGTCTCACCAAAACCAAGCATAAGAGAGGTCTTAGTGATCAGATCAGGCCTGGCCTGCTTCGCAGCCTCCAAGACGCGGAGCGACTGCTGGAAGGTTGCGCGACGGTCACGGACAAACGGCGTCAGAGCCTCGACGGTCTCGACGTTGTGCGCATACACGTCCAGCCCGGACCGAGCCACCAGCTTCACCATCTCCAGATCGCCAAGGTAGTCACCCGTCAAGCACTCGACGAGCATGCTGGGCTTCTTCTGCTTAATCTTGATAACCGTCTCAGCGAAGTGCCGAGCGCCACCATCCGCCAGATCGTCTCGATCCACACTCGTCAACACCACGTATCCCAGACTCCACCTCGAGATCGCCTCAGCGGTATTCTCCGGCTCATGCGGGTCGAGAGGCGGAGGCCTGCGGTTGGTCTTCACACTGCAGAACCGACATCCACGGGTGCAGGTGTCACCCATGAGCATGATAGTAGCGGTAGCAGCGGACTTGTCGCTACCGCCCCAGCAATCGGAGATGTTGGGGCACCGGGCCTCCTCGCAAACAGTGTGCAGATTCAGGCCTCGTAGATCTTTCTTTAACCGTTGGTAGTTTTTGGAGTCTGGGATCGGAGTCTTAAGCCAGGAAGGCAAACGGGTCATTTCCTTCTTGCGGCCGGCGGGGCCGACCATGGCAGTTTTGAGGGCATATGCTTCGGAAGGCTCGAGCGGAGCGTTGTCTTCACCTCCGGAGACGAAATCTGCGAAGGAAGGACCGGCATTCAGCTTATCTGTGAAGTTTGTCCGTTTACGGGCTGTTGCCGGGGCGCCGGTGGCGGACGGTGAAGGTTCAGTTGTAGCATATGTCCGGCGGGAAATTGGGGCAATGGACCCGGTTTGAGGAATGGTCCTCGCGGAGGAATAGAGAAATCGTAGCCGGTTCGTCGATGCAGCCATAGTGATGCTATTCAACTTGCAAAGTTGCGAAAGTTGAATTCCGCGGGAAAGATGAGCGAAGCTCCGACATGATAAGGAAGTCCGCTGCCATTACTCAGCGTGTCTTAACCTTATTCGGCTTAGAGCCCCTAGCGCCTAGGCTTACATATTTGCCCTAACTGATGGCAGTCTAATCACGAAATACGAAATTAATGATTCGTTTATAAGGCACTTATGCCAATGCAATGGTATCATTGTTCAATATATAGGGTGGGAAATGTTCAATTAGTGATTATGTATTAACCACTAGGACTAGTGAGATAGACAGGAAAAATAAAGGCGTAGGGTGGTCGAAAACTTGTTCGCAAGATCGACAAAATGAGATATGTAGGGAAAGACGAAGATGGTCAATGATTCAATATTAAAGACAAGATTGAACGAATGAGAGGAGGCGACTGAGATCTATGCAATTTAGGATGTAGAAGACAAAAAGAAAAGAAAGGAAGGGATATGAGCTGAGATAGACAATTAGAGAAGGAATATGCTTGAACATGAGAATTGCGACTAGAGAGCAGAACGAATGCAGTAGTGGGTTTCGTAAGGTCAATAAATCGAGTGAGCATACAGAATTTGAAAGGAAATACAGTCTAGGCTTTTGTCTCCAGGACCTGAGCTAAGACGAGCACAGCGGACTTTAGGGTTGCGTCGTGTTTGCGACATATAGCAAACAGCAGGTCGTCAATCATTCGGTCTAAGCTTTTGTTGAGCTCTCCACTCCGCGACCCCAAGACCCGATCTCTGATTCGCGATGGCGATGACGGGGCAAGTGGCGTACCTAACATCGCGCTCGTTCTCTCGGGGACGGTGTCAAGACGAGACAAGGTGGGGCGATGGCAATGATTTGCGGTTTTGCGTTTAGATGATGCTAACGAGAGCACGTAGTTCCGCGCTATTAGAGCTGCACAGAGACCATCTAATAGATTATCTGCAGCATCTGGAAAGATCTGGCGAAACCTGCGCAGGATGTCCTTTTCGTCGGTATGGCGAACGAGTATGATGACCGGGGATGTCAATCTAAGCATGCTCCGAGGGAATTCCTTGATCGAATGTTCCAACTGGTCCATTGCCCATTCATGATCCCACCATTTCTTCAACTCGCCATTCTCAGCTGTGTCAGACAAGGGCGCAGATCGCCGAGGCTTTGGCGGCGAGTTAGCTTTGTGCGCTATATCTGGCCTTGAAGGTGATTTTGGCGATGTGACCTTGTGCATTGGTTTGTCGCGGATAGTGGTTTCATTGTTGCTCCCTACCGAGCTTACGTGTATGAACTCATCCTCCTTGTCCGGTTTAGGGTCGCCCGGGGAATCACAAGATGGATCAGTAGTAGCATATCCGCTGTCTGACATTTCCAATGGTGTGTCAGGGCTGAAGGCAGATATTTCTTGGTGGCCCAGATCTGGTGTTGAAGGCACTGGAGGTTGAGGTGGGGTTGGGATAGAGTAGCTCATGGCGGGAGAAGATTGTCGCGAGATGTCAACGAGCTTTGGCTTGGTTTTGCTGGCCACCGCGAACATCTAGGATAGTGTAAGTAGATATTAGGTCAACAGTCTTGGAGAATGCCTACCACTGTTTCGTCTGCAGGGGCCTTCATTTCGCGTTTACGTTCAGGTGGCGGAGGGCTCTGTTGGACTATCTGTATTCTTCTTCTGTTGTTTTCCTTTGACTTTTCTCCCGTAGTCTCGAATTCCAGGGGAGCCCTTTGGAGCCAGTCCTCACAGTAAGAAAGGTAACTTGGGACCCAGCTTCCTTCACTCGATGCGGTTCCCGACCGGCTCCGCTGCGTTTCGATGGAAGATCCGGAAAATGTTCTCTTCTCAAAAGCATCTGCATCCGAAGAGAGAGCTGGTGAAGACATACGTAGGGAATCAGTAGATACCGGAGTCCATTTTCCATCGTTGGAGCTATATTGCTTTATCAGGTTGGAATGTGCCATGTGCACATTTGTTGTATCCCCTGCTCTTTTCGGAGTCGCCTCGTTTCTGTGGATGCTGTAGACCTCACTCGAAATCGTCGTTGGCGTATACACGCTACTCTTCGGGGTCCCATGATCAGTGTCCAGGTCTGAGTCCGGCTTGGGGGAGAAGTATGCGGAAGATGGCGACGGCTGTGACTCCCTCGACTCTGATAAAGGAGGACTTGGAAGGAGTCCAAATGCTTCCATATTTGTCTTCGCGATGTTCTGATCGGAGCGACAAGCCCGCAGCGCTTGGCTTCCGGATGGAGTTCGCGATAGCCTGGACTCTCTGGCAGCAGATTGAATGCTCTCCACTGATGGAGATGATGGTAGGCGCAGTTGAAAAGGCTGCTTCATCCTGCGCACAGACCGAAATGGCGAGGCAGGGGTGACAGATAGGCGCTCGGTTGATCGTCTGGTTTGCGCCGTGTACTCAGTTTGCTCCGGGTGAGGAGACGTCGAAGGGATGAATGAGAGAGAACTCTGCGCTTGTTGCCTCCTCCAGGGCTGAAATGTTGGGGAATAGCGAGGGTAAGCTATATCATTTCCTTGGGCTGTGGGATATTCATCTGTTACGTAGTACGAGGGGTTGTTCCTGTTCGCGTATGTAGGAATACTATTTGTCGAAAAGGCATATTGGTGATGGGAGAATTTTGTGTTGAGATCCATATTTGCGAGAGCGCAGTCCATAGTGGACATGCCGGGCGAGGAATGTAGAGTAAATAACAACAGGAACAAATCTTCAAACGATGATTTGGATACCCAAAATAGAGCGAAGCAACAGCAGGGTGATCCACAGAGGCGGCCGACAAGCCCTTATACGAGCAAACAGAGCTGCACTCAATCATCCCTTGGCTACCTAGCGGTCACAGAATACTAGATGTAGAGCCCCTTCGAGAGGGTCATCAAACACCCTGGAACATGAGTGAACTGCAAAGGGTCGCTAAGCCTACCATCCTTGCATTCCGGAGAGAGGTGAGATCGAACAGCCGCGATGATAATTGGCCCGAAGCCTCGATATGCGCCACCTGCAGGAGCGTCACAACGTGGAGGATCCGCTCTTCAGGGCCATTGCAGGTCCTCATTACAGAAGGAATGAGACAAGCCGCTACAGGGACTCAGTGAAAGCCCCTAAAGCGACCCTAACAGGACGTCACGGGCCTATGTTAAGCAGGACTGTTGCACCGGGCAATGAAAATCAGAGCCCCTAGAATGACCCCCTTGCTTCGGTTGCTGTGGGTGTGGTGATTTGCTCCATTATTGAAGGTGGCCGCAATGACCAGCATGTGCAATGCCTCCAGTGGTCTGTAATTGCGGAGATTTCAACTGTCAATATTAAGATGCCACAAATGCCATCCGGGGGCGCGCGATGCCCTCTTGGAATATGAGGTTCTTGCTACAATTAGCCTCAACGCCCAGCCTGCTACTTCTGCTGTGATGAGAGCCATGTTTCATGTTGACGAAGGAGTAGACCCCGTATACCAGGGATCAAGTCCAAGGAGGTCTCTTAGAAGGGAGAACAGGGATTCCATAAGGAACGCCTCAATGTGATTTTCCCATCAGTCTAGGGAAATCGCAGGGAAAAGTACGCCGGAAGGAGGAGGAGGAGAGCATAGTAACTCGATAGTTCATCTCCCTTTTTGGGGCGATCAATCACCTCCGAGACAAACAGTGCAAACTTCACCTTTATCGCTGCTTTTATCGCCGATCCAGAGAGAAAAAAAAAAGTACGTAGAGCGGGAAAAAGAGCAGGAACATTGCTTTTTTCTCCACCCCTTTTGACTCGATTAATCTTTCTTTGCCCTTCGACAGCTCTCATCATGCTATCGGAGTGCTTTATTGCGGCTACCCTGACGTCAGGCAAGGCCCCGGCGTCAGCGAGTCTCCGCGATGTAGGGATCTGCGTTCATGAGTTTCAACCATCACCTAACCTACGCTCCACCTTCAAGAAGAGCTCAACTCCGACCAATTGCCTGGCGGTGAGCCCGTCGCATGTGTACGCAGCTCAGGCGGAGAAAGCCATTGTCCATGTGTACAGCAGAGAGAAAGGGAATCAAGAAGCGGTTATCCCCTTCCCGGAGCGCATTCGCAGCCTTGCGATTGCGGGGAGCAAGAATGGCGACGTCTTGGTCTTGGGTACCGAAGGGGGCCGTCTGATCTTATGGGAGGTGAGTTCTAACTTAAATCTATTACATTTCTATGCGGGAAGGAGGCGATTGGCCAAGCAATTCTAACATGAGCTCTATTAATAGACTTGCACTGGACGTCAAGTCGCGACAACAGCATCCCATTTGAGCCCAGTAACCTCCCTGGTCGTTGACCCCAGTGACAATTTCATTCTATCCGGCTCGCCCGATGCCAGTGTTCATGTCTGGTCTTTAGTCGACATCCTCTCTTTCACAAAGCTCCCCTCCGGTCGGGATCGGCAACCACCAAACTCCCCAATCCGTACATTCTCGAACCACCGCGCTGCTATCACATCACTTGCCGTGGGGCATAGCTCCGGTAGATACAACATTGCCGTTTCGACAGCGCAGGATAACACAGCTATCGCCTGGGACTATCACACCGGACGCGTCCTGCGGACGTTCCTCTTGCCTTCCAGCGCGGTCTCCCTGACCCTTGATCCAGTTGACCGCGCATTCTACGTCGGCTATGAAGATGGTAGCATCCAATCAGTGGACTTATACAAAGCCCAATCCTTTCAACATCCTCTCCACGACCCATCGTTACAGTCCACCCCCGCCCAACCCTCGGCGGAGGAGAAATGGTCCCCTCCGTCCGCCGACTTTGGCGCCGCGCAGTCCCTCTCACTCTCTTACGACGGAATGACCCTGCTATCTGGCCACCAGAACGGAAAGGTCCTGTCATGGAACGTCGGAAGAAAGAAATACGCCACGACCGTAGCAGACTACACACATCCCGTGACGAACCTTCATATGCTCCCATTGGCTGGTCTTCCCAACCCCGGCCAGGATCTGAAAAGGGTAGCACACACAATCGTCAAGCCCCGATACGACAGTAGCCTGTCGGAATTATCTCAAGCTGCAGGCGCCGTACCTGCCGATTACACATTCAGCACCCACCTCCTCAACTCAACATCATCCAAGCCCACCACAGCAAGGAACCTTGATGGCTCCGAGCGAACAAACCAGTTCACAGAAGCTTTCACTAGTGCCGTCTTCCCCAACTCAATGATCGAAGAAGGCCTCGCCGAGCTGGCTGCCTTCAACAAACCCGGAGGCAGCACTGCCCAAGGCTCGCCCATGATGACACAAGCCACGAATTACGAGGACCTCGCAGCAAAGGACTCACAGATAGCATCCCTAGAAAGCGAGCTTGCAGCCCTCAAAAAGAAAACAACAGCCAACGAGGCCGCCCGTCAACTCACCACAGACGAGGTAACAAGGCTCCGCTCCGACCTCGCCAATCTAAACGACTACGTCAACGGACTCCACCAGAAACAAGACCAAGCACAGAGAGAAAAGGTCCTCCGGCAAGCCCGGAAAGAGGAACGCGAGACCCGCAAACGGGAAGCTTGGTTTAAGGCTGAGAAGAAGGGAAAGAAAGGCGATGCCGTTGTTCGAAGGATGGAAGCCGAGGAAGCTATGCAGACTAGTGACTCGGACGATCAGAGCAGTGACGAGTGATTATTCATTACTCTTTCCTATAACCTGTCGCTTTACGTTCTTTTCCTTTCTGTTCATATTCTCTCCATAAACTGTGCACGGCCCTGCCATGTCTAATTTATTTTGATTTACGAAGGCGCTATGGTTCAAAAGTTCAGGTCCAACTTGATAGATGGTGAGGGGCTTGTTAGGGTTATACTTTGTACGTACGCATTGTATATAGGAATGACTGACGCCATAATTGCTATATTGTGGCGCTTATGCTACCTTCTATCGTTTCCTCGAGACAAGGTAACTGATAAATGACAACCCAACAACGGGATGCCTCTAAATGGAATGTGGTGTCCTTGATTTCCACCATACGCTATGCTAAGTAAACCAATTTCCCGTACTCCCATTCCAGATGCATCATCAGAGATAAAAGAATAAACTGCGACACAACAGAATTCCAGACAATGTTGGATCATGATACCACCAATGAAATAGAAGGACCAAATACCAATACGTACAGTAAAACCTGTATATAAGCAACTCCGATATAGGGAATATGCCCGATATAAGCAATCTACCAGGCTGTCTCCTATCGTTTCCCATATAAAATTGCAGAAAACCTCGACACAGGGAACTTTCAGTAAAATGCTCACCCTCCCATACAAAATTCCTTATAACGGGACATTGTGGGTCGAAGGAACCAATCAAAAAAATTACTAGAATAATATAAAGTTACGTGTAGACCTCTCGGGCTATATAGAACTTTTACTATCACTACCTAACAACAACAAAAATATATATAATCACAAAGATTCTTTTACTCTACCTTCCTCTAAGCCTTAATACTAAGGGAATCTACCAGGAATACTATATAATACCATATTACTATACTCTATGTATATTTTAGGAGGATTTTTATGGTGATTTTGATATAAGCAATATCTCGATATAAGCAATTTAAGCAGTCAGCTCAACCCTTGCTTATATACAGCTTTTACTGTACTAGGAAAGTCAATTGATATGCTGGAACGGTGCGCATTTTTTGCGTGGCAGGAGTGACAAGTCACATTCTTGGGCGTTTGATCGTCGGTCAATGACTTGATGGCATATTTGGTGGTGGCAAGTAACATAAAGATAATGATCCCCACTGCTGTCCAAAACAGTCTTGCATATCCGTTCCAGACGGTGCCATAGCAGAGAAAGCGGATGAATCACAAAAAAA